>JAYESA010000004.1:31691254-31948754 GCA_036927795.1 Iris macrosiphon | reverse complement strand
TATTGATTGTGTGAGATTGTTAGCTAGATAGTAGACCTAGACAGCGTTCTACCGCCGATGCTGCGGCGTAGGCTGGACGTACCCAAGACTCATGCCCGATTTTTTGGGTGCGGGTCGTGACAATTGTGCTTTATGAACTGCTCTTCATGTTTACTTCTTGTTATTTTCGGTTTTGATGTCTTGGTTGGAGTAGATCGAAGTTTTCAGTTTGTAGCTTACATGAGTTTACTTGATTTTGATCTCTTAAAACTTGATATTTTCAAAAACTAGTAGTTCAATGTTGATAAGCACTTGTTTTCCTGCGGTTTTGAACTTTACTTTATTGGATTCAAACTTGAAATAAGAATTTTATGGAGAAAATAAGTTTTTCGACTTGGAGCTTTTTCATTGCTGAAATTTGCTGTTCTGGGACGAAGAAGTTTCATGCGCCCGTTTGGTATGAGGCCTGGACTTCTCGCTCCAAGTCAGCATACGGCCATATTGTTGGACGCATGACTGAATCTGCACATGCGTCCCTTGGCCAAATGCATGAAACTTGAACGAATGAAAGTTATCTAAGTTTAAAAGATTTCATGCGGCCAAGTGTATATGCGGCCAAGAGGAACATGCGACTGAGTCATCCATGCGGCCCGGAGCTATGAGTTCCTCTTTTCTTCGAACTTATGACTCAGCACCGCCTTGGCACAACTTTCCATGATTTTGTCTTTTTCTTCTGACTCCCTTTCTTAACCAGTCACATCGGTCACTTATCTGACACACTCAGTCACATCAGTCACTTTCCTGACTTTTTATTTATTTTCTGTCACTCACCTTGTCCCGAGGAGTAGACTTTGCATCTTCCATGCGGCCAGTGTGCTGTATGCGGCCAGCTCTTGCATGCGGCCAGCTTATTACATGTGGCTTGTGGTAGATTAACTTCTTATGATTTGTTCTCTTATGGTTTAACTATTTTCATTTTTTTGCCTATTCTGTTTAATTGTTATGAATGCAAGCTTTCTCTAAATTGCTTATAACCCGAATTGTGATAACCTGACAGAACTTAGAATTGAACAGGGATTGTATTAACAATGTTAATCTTGAACTCCTGATACCAGATTTGCACTGATATTCCAGATAATAGCTCGTTGTATCGAGTTAACCTAACATGTATCAACATTCCTAATAATGGCTCGACGAAGCGCACTCCTGACATGCTTAAATTTTCTGAATTGAATTACTTGAATTGATAAGATAAATTCCCGTGGTTGATTTGCTTGCTTATGTCCTGAATGTACTTGTCAAGCTACTGTCATGTCCTGTCCTGCATTATGTCTAAGGCAAATTCCTGAGCACCATGGTCTAGAATTCCTCATAACTTGCCCAGGAGAACAACTAGAATAATGTATTAGAAGCATCTAGAGAGATTTTCTGGCTATATGCAATCCCGTTATCCCAGCGACACCCGATGGATTTGGATCTCTCCGCCGTGAGATACACACTTCCAGCACGCCGTCGAGTGTTGCATTCATCTGTAAATTACTATACCTGATATAATCTATTATATGTATCCTTACACCTGGATAACCCGGATAGTCTACAGGGCATGTGGTTGTATGAAATCTCAAACTGCATATGTTAGTAACTAGGACCGTGATAACCCTAGTTAGCTAATGATTGTAAGTCGTAGGGCATGATTGACCGTGATTTCTTAATTTCTATTCTAGTCTAGTCATGTCCTGATTTGTTTAACAACTGATCCAAAAACTGTAACCTGAGTACTGATTTCAGATATCCTCGTTTAAATACTCCAGAACTGTTTAACTGTTATTTTACCTGTTGCACTCATTTAACTGTTCCTTGTGCTATTTCTTAATTATTTGTCTGCATGCTAGTTTTAGTTCCTAAGTTGGCTTCCTTGTGGTACTTGTTGTTTTGGGGTCTGACTCCACTGGTTTTGTATGGCCAGATTTCGGAGCAGGACCACAGGAACTCCCGTACTTCTCGCCTCAAGATGGTGAACACCATGAGCACCCGAGGACATAAGTGGGTTTCTTCTTTATCACCCACTTGATCTTGTACTTATACTTTTGAGGCATTTAGCCACCGAGCGCGTGTTTAGCTCGTGTTTTGGAACTTGACATTCTAGCATGCGGTCCTACATGTAAAGCATATTCTAGACTATAGCTAGAGCTGATCATGTAATATTGTACTCTTGCTAGTTCTTCATTTTGTAACTAGCTTCATGATCATCTGTGTATGTATAGATTGGGACGCCTTACTATTATATATTTGGTGATCAAACATCTTGTAACTTGTTGCTTGCTTGAGATTGAGACACCTAGGACCCTTGATCCAGGAATGACTATTGGATTGTAGAGTAAAAACCCCATATGTCTAGACAGCCGTAACCGCATCTCGGAGTATTAAGTACTATGGTGTACGTAGCTGGCTTTGTCCGCCTCCGTTCTCCAGTATTATGGTTCTGGGGTGTGACACATTTTAATCTCAACCACCCCATCTAAATACAACCCATATAACATAGGGTAGTTCCATAATATGGAACCACCCGGGTGATTTTACATCATTTTTGGAAATAGTAAGAATGTGTTAAAAAGTAATAATGTGTTCTATATTGTGTTGGGGACTTTCAAAATAGCTGAAAAATAATAGTGAGCTCTACCTATTTAGAGAAACTTATAGTGGATAAAATGTGAGTTAACGTAGTTAACACTTTCTTATGTATATTATATAAAATCAGTTGTATCTGCCATATCCTTAGGAAGTTCATGTGCTATAGATAAAATTGAACCAAGAATCAAATGTTGAAAAAAAAAAATCAATTTCTTAAAAAATTAATTCCTACAAATTCTAAAAAAATCCTATAAATTCAAAATATTGTAAAATTGTTTTATATGCCTAAGTAAGGTCTTATAATATTCGTTCTAGTCTAACTTGAGAGTTTATAAGCTATGTTGGTTTAGTTAACAACTTTTAAATTTATAAATAGTTTGCCTAAACAAGTTCAAAATAACACATCACATTTTGTATACTCTTAACTGTACTAATTGGTATTTTCTGGTAGTGAATGCTACAACGACTGCGGCAGAAAGAGACCAATGTGGTCCATGTAGATGGTCCGCCGGACAATACCTTTGAAATTAGAGAATTTCACCACCAGATGGAAGAATAAATAGACAAAAATTACCTTATGTGCTTCATCTTTCGATATAGTCAGAATTAAAAATGATGAATTGTAGTTTCATTTTGATTTGGATATTATTTTTAATGAAGTTTTGCCGGGATTATTAATTAAATTTTATATCTTTTGCATACATGTGACCGAATTAAATTAATTTTGTCCAAGTATGACAAGTGAAAAAGTTAGACGTCTTGTAAACAGTGCGACTATGCACATTATTCTCCGTGACCAGAAATATTTTCTAGCTTCATCCCTTAATAAAACTCTCTAACAACCCAATCAGGCTTATCAAACCTGATAGAGGGGAATAGAATTGCCCATTTCATGTTGTCTAATGGTACCTAATTTACCATTGAAGAGGCATTATATTCTTTTCATTCCGGAAGAATATTGTTGAGTTTTACGGATATCGAGCCAAATAATTATCATGCTGAGATTACTAAGAGTAGATTATCTTTGCATAATTTCTAATCTATACTACCAAAAGCGCATCTTGGAAAGACGCCCAGTTCCCAAATATGTTGTATTCTACAACCATTCGAGTAATACAGGCCCATCACGTGCTCAAGCATTCTTTGGCCAAGATAAGCATGTTTATGTTTTGGCATGACTGTCTAGGTTACTCGGGTCGAGACTTTATGTGTCATATTCTTAAATCTACACACGGGCATCACCTTACCGGCAATAAGGATCTCGCATATTTCAATTCGTTTTGCCAAACATGTTCTTTAGGGATATTGAATTCTAGACCGTCCCTACACTTTGACACTCCCTCTTTTATACAACAAATTTAAGGGGATATATTTGGATCGAGCTAACCATCATGCAGGCCATTTAAATATTTTATGGTATTGGTTGATGATCGACTCGTTGGTCACATGTATGCTTGTTGTGCACAAGAAATATTGTATTTGCAAAACTCCTGTCACAACTAATGAAGTTACCGAACTCGAGTGACTCTTGTGGTTACCGAGGAGAGGTATAAGACCCCGGCTGGGTGGCAGAAGATCAGTAGATCGAGCCACGGGGGAGTATTATTCCTTCCATTTAAAAATGGTGGGAGTTGGGGGCAGTGGGCCCAAAAGGCATACAATGCAGTGTGCTTAAAAATTTTGAGCGTTACGTCGGGCCACATGCGCTATGCCGGGATTTCAAAAAAAAAACGGGCTTACCACCCATATTATCAAATAAAATCCATAAGACTTCATAATGTCGGAGAAGTCATGTCAAGGATATTTGATGACTACTGCATGTCCTTTCGGATTGAAGTTGAACATCCAGTTCCCTATGTTCATACATAAAATGGTCTCGTAGAAATGTTTATTGAGCGTATCCGGTCGATCGCTAGAACTTTTGTGATGTGCACCAAACTTCTCGTTTCTACGTGGGGCTATGCAATATTGCATGCAAGCAGGTTGGTTTGTCTGAGGCCCGTTGACACTCAACCATATTCGGCATTACAGTTGGTTACTGGGTGAACTGATGTTTCGTATTTATGTTTTTTTAGTATGCAACCTATATGTCAATTGCGTCACTGCAACGTACTAAAATGGGCCCTCAGATAAAGATGTGAATCTATGTCGGCCACAAAAAAGACAACGATTATTCACTATTTGGAGACCTTGACATGCGATTTTTCACCATGCGATTTGAGGATTGTCACTTTGATAAGACAGTCTTTCAGCCATCAGGGAGAGAGAAGTATGTCAATGTTCCTGGAGAACAACTGAATTGACGTGGTCTGTGTCTGCAAAGATAGACGTACCGCGCAAACACAAAACTTTTTCTGAAGGAAACGTTGCCCCTGAAGGACGACGCTTTGCTGCCCCTGAAGGACAATGTGTCGCACCCCAAGTGTGACACGGTACACTGTCGACTAGCCAATTATCTGTCCTCAGCAGGAAGCACGGCAGATCTCTCGGTTCAAAGAATTCCCTCCCTCTAAATAGGAGGAGCTTAGCACCCCTGATTCATGTCGTTATCTCAAACTGTCCAACTCATGAGATTATTTCGGATTATAAAAGTGTTCTGGAAGAGACTGAGTGCACAAAGTTCCATATCTTAAAATCAAGACATCTTTGTTTAGTATGCTAGCTTAGACGAGTTGCTGAACATAAATAAGAAATCATTAATGATATTTTTTTCATATTTAGTAGCCACTGAAATTATAAACTAGGACGATGTTAAATCGCATTCTGTTGAAGTAGAATTGATAGGTCAAAATGGAAAGAATAAATCCAGGCCGAGTTGGAATCTTTAGTGAAGAGAAAAGTGTTGGTACATTTAGTTCCAACAATACCCAATATAAAATTTATAGGATATATATAAATCTTCGTAAGGAAGTGTAATGAGATGAAACAACATCGTACCAAAGTTTTTCTTTTCGCATCAGTAACAACAGTAGCAAAAGATTAAAGTCAAGCAGATCCATTCCCATGACAACTTGGCCGACATGTTTAGTAGGTCCCTATCGAAGTCCACCTTCCAGAAAATCGGTCATGGCATCAAATTACGAATGCTCTCTCCATTGCAACAATCGTAGTTTGGGATAATGTTAAAATCATGGTGAGTATCCAAATATATACTTATTGACCTTAATGTACTTTTTTCTAACTTAGGGACAGTTTTTCCACCGAATTTTTGATATCTTAAGAAGATTTTAATGATGCACCAACAACATGTTAGTCATGAAAACGTATCGACATTGATTCATTTTTTTCCCTTCGATTATATTTTTTCCACTGGATTTTTTGAATCAAGGTTTTGGTAAAATATATTTACTTGTGTATATCCCCATTAAAACTCACAAGAATTTGTTACCTGAATACTGATAATCATCCATGAAGACTGATGATAACCATTCTTGAATTTCGATATAGATTCATTGTTAAATTGTGCACATTCAAGAGGAAGTGTTGTTGTAACTAACTAGTTGATTGTATTCAATCAATATATAAAAATATCACTCTTTGTATATTGTAAAGATACTATTGTATCTAGTTTAGTCATTAAGCTATTATAAATATATGCCTATGGAGAACCCTTTTAGTATTCAACTACTTGATAATTCATCTATGCCTCTCTCTCTCTCTCTCTCTCTCTCTCTCTCTCATTGACTACAACAAAAAAATCGGGGCTATTGTTGTTGTTTTCGGCAATCACAAAAAATAAGATTAAAATAACTTTCGCAAGATCCACGCATTTTAATTACATACAAGTCTTGCATCCGCGCATCCTTACAAATGCACCAATTGATTTTTTTTCGAACCCATATATACAAATATAGATAGATCCACATAAGATTCGCCAGACTGCAAAATAAAAGGTTGCAAATATTGAGATTTAACAGAAAAGAGTGGCACTTTTACAGAAAATAGGTGTGATACATCTCAATTCTCAACAAGAGCGAGCAGCAAATAAAATAGGATTTACAGGATGCTGAGAACTAATCTCCTGAAAATTAACAATGCCATTGATGAAATAAAATTGTATACGTACATACTTACGATACTATCCAAATGATATTTCTTGCTTAACTTTAGATACTATCCAAATGCTATTTCTTACATTAGATATTATCATTTCGTACATAAATTACTGCTGCTCTCAGCATAATACCATGTTCGTTCATCATACACCGGGGAGACATAATCCAGCAAGGGATATCAATATTCCTTAGAAGGCTGGAAGAACTCATCCGAAAGAGAAACCACCCAACAATGAGATGGGATCGCATTCATCAGAGATGATCAGATCACTTGCACGATTGATGTGATTATCACTCAGATGAAACCATGCTGAGAATCCTGTATTCGAGATTGTCTGCAATGAGTCAATGTACAAACATGTTACATCACGAAAACAACAATCTAAAAAGTCCAAGCTAGCACCCACCGAAACAACAGAATCCAAAGACACTTCTATCCACCTCAATCAATCACCGGAAAGAATGTTTATGTGATGAAAGGTACCTTGGAAATTAGTGTTCTCTGCAGTAACATGACTCTTTAGTGGATAATCAACCTCCCATTATGTTAATTGGGAAGGGCATACAGAAATCCCAGCAGATCTCAATGAATGGGCAACTTACAGTAGGGGCTGGGGAAGGTTTGGTTACCCAGAACTGAAACTCCAAACTACCGAAGTGCAAAGTGATTGCATTGAAGCTTTTAGGGGAGAGTTCTCACTTCTGAGCCTACTTTGTTTTTGGGCAAAGTGCAGAGAACTTTCTTGCAATTTACTTAATTTCCAGGATTATACTGTCCCTTTTACACTTCTCCACCAAGATGAGAGAGAGAGAGAGAGAGAGAGAGAGAGAGAGAGAGAGAGAATTTAACCTAAAGCCATCTCCAAGTTCCATTCCATCCACTTCTTAGCAAGCAAAATTAACCAAGTTGAGCCCTAAGCAGTTCCTAACAATAGCAGAAGATGATGCATTATAAGATAGATCAGTCACAACAAGCAGTAGGTGCTTCAACATTAGAAACCAAAGCAAAAGTAATCTGAAGCATTTCAATTCGGCACCAGTTCTCCATGCAAGAATATGATGTATTCCAAGTTATAGTAGTAAAGATTAAAGAACATAAATTTATTGTTCTAAATAGTGTTCTTCTCCGTATATGACAGGAAAGTTGTAGATAACGGAAGGTATAGGAATTATAGATTTAATATTTTTTCTACTGCTTAGTAATCTATCCAGGAGTGGTTTTCCAATTTTAATGTTACACTTCTAAGTTCTAAGTAGCCTGCATCATTCAAGATAGTTCTATTCATGAACCTCTCTTTCCAAAGAATTTGTTGGCTAGGTTTGAAGTATCGGCTGAAACCGATACTGACTACTAAAAACAACAGATTGAAGACCACCCCCCATGAAAATGACGAATAGGAAGGCTCATATTTCACAAAAAGAAAATATTCACGAAAGGTGAAGCAAGATTTTGAACTCTTAGTTTAGGTAATGGTACAAAGTGGGGTTTCCGATTTGGTTCTTACAGCTCAGAATTTTTTACTATGATTTTAATGCATTTCAAATCCAAAAAAAACAATGAACAACCAAACCTTTATCTGGTCATGAATTATGCGTAAGAGGGCCAAAATTATTATTTTATATTCTTTATGGTGAAAGGAAAATTTCCATGGATCTTTATCTACACCAGTGTGTTGATATTTAGAGGGACATGCTGAAATTTTGAACAAATTTATGAGAAATATAAGTATATAGGCAGATAAACACAGAAGTCATGCAGAAATGGAAGATACTATTGATAAAAAATAATAATTTAGGCTATGCAAAGACAGTACGTTACAGGAACCTATGTACAAATAGGTATCCTTTTCAAGCCTTTCAAATTTGTATGCAGTTACATTACTTCAAAAAGATCTCGCTTAGGACCTTTACTTTTTACTCTCTACTGTTTAGCAACCCTTACCCCAAAAACTACATTTGTAACGAGAAATACTTCATAATCACCCATCCCTTGCTTGTTTGCTTACTCCTTCTGCCTGCTTAATTGACATGTGGGACAGGGAAAAGCCCTAGGCCCTCATGTCCACAACCTGTCCCACCTGTCAGTGAGGCAGGGGCAGGCGACTAAGGAAAAGAGTAAGGGACAGGTAATAATGTTAAGTACTTCTCATTTGTACTAATATCAACAAGCCAGTAGCTATATATTTTGTATGCCCTACATCCCACACAAATTCAATCCGTAACTTTGGTAGAGCACGACAACGAGGAGTTATAGCAACTCCAACTGGTTACTGACAAGTCGTAGATTTAAGTATCAGATGAAACTCCTGAAGCCGATATGTAATGGACGAAAGAGGTTTACCGCCCGTTCGTCCTAGTTTGGATTAGACCGATTTGTAACTGTAATAACCTAGTTTGATATGTAATGGACGAAAGAGGTTTACCACCCGTTCGTCCTAGTTCGGATTAGACCGATTTGAAACTGTAATAACCCAGTTTTCTTTGTAACTTAATTCAGTATTAAAGATGTCGCTGACATGTCTGGCCGACATGTCATTTTTATAAGAAAAAGGACACATCTGCACCATGTCATTTATATAGTTTAAGAGAATCCAGGTCGATATATCAGGTTGAGACCGATACATCGACGGACACTAATGATATAATACCGGCCGATATTTAAAATCAGGTTTTATTTTTCTAACTTCAATGGATAATGAGTACCAACCCATTAACCCCCAGTGTAGAGTGACATGTCAAGGAATTATGGTTTAATGAGTAACAGAAGTAGAGTGAGAAGGAATACAAATGTTAGTACTTTTATATTTGTACTTAAACTTAATTACTCTTGATTATTGGACATACATACTAATACATGATACAGTAACCCTGGACATGGATACATGAACTGACATCAAACCCTTAATAGTGCATAACTTATAATGGAATAATTAGGGATAAAACATGTCACAAGTGTAACACCCCGTTCCGCTCAAGCGGACTGCCGTCTCAAACGGCAATCGTGCAACTGTCCCGACCCGCTTTGCCTCGATCAAGAAGCAAAGGATATCCAGACTTGTCCCTACAAGAATCCGGCTTGGACTTTCAGAGGCTCGCTCAGACGTATCGCTCTACCGAGGCGACTCATCGCTAAGGTGGGTGGCTACGGTGAACTTGTCTTTGCTTAGCCAGCACACATAAAATCTGGAATATTCATGCTAGTCGCTAGGTGATTCACCCCCTGCATGCTAATAAATCCAACGCACCTAGCTAAGGGAATAATCCCAACTTGTATTGCTTGCTAGAACATGGAAATGAAATACTGCTTATATGTTCAGACCCTCGCATGCTAAGTCCCTTAACGGTTTCATCTCTCGAACTACCTTCGGGCCCGAGCAACGTGCCTGCTTATGTTCCTTAGAAACGCATGCTTATCTGTTTGTATATTACCGTGTTTTCATCCAAACTCCGGAAGACTACTACGTAGTCGTTCCGTGCCTGAACGAACCTGCAAGTATCCGGGACCGTTAGGTCACCAAGGCAGCCCCGAACCAGGGGAATGCATCAAGACAAGTTATTGTACAGAACCAAGATTCAAGTATCCCGTATACTCGTGTACTCGTGTTCCCGTGCACTCGTGTTCTCGTGTTCCCGTGTTCTAGTGCACGCGTGTTCTCGTGTATCTCGTGTAATCGTGTTGCCTGAGATTGGTCTAATTAAATCGTGTTGCCTGAGATTGGTTAAATCGTGTTGCCTGAGATTGGTTAACCCTGACTTGCATGTCGCGGACTAGTTCCACGGACGGTCACCGGGGCACTGGGGCCGATCCGGTCCGGATGGAGCTAGTGTGTAGTCTCGTGTGCAGGGAGGATAGCTTGCAACGCATCGTGTTCGTGTGCCTCGTGTACACGCGCAGCATGCTATCCTTGTCCTCGACTACGTCCATAATGGCTTTGCCAGCGACCGTGTTCATATAGATAAGTCATCCTCGCTTAGCGGCTATCCGCGTGCGAGTCACTGCATCGCATCAAGAACAACTAAACACCTGAACGATCATGTTAAAACGACCCTCCTGTTTGCATATGCTTGCCTCCTGAATGCTTATACTTGCCCGTGCTTGAATTAACATGTTTGCCTCAATGTTTGCTTTGGACAGGGAAGAAATGGTAAGTTGGTAAGTCTCGCCGTGTTTCCTCTCATGTTGCACGGCGCACTGCCCGACACGTTAGGCTATTCAATGCTTGCATGAAACTGATCCTAAGGCAACTAGAAAGACAACTTAATAGTTGTGCACGGAACCTGTATTACGTGTTTGGATTTTGTCGAGCGGGCGAGTAGCTTCCCCACCAGTGCATTCAATGTACTGATAATCCACCAGTTTGATATGCAGGGTGCGGGAGAACCTCGTTCGGTGCGGATGCCTCCAACGTGCGTGCTAAGGCCAGGAGTTCCCTCTGAAGCCTTGCAACGGTGCGTCCGGAACAGAAGCACATATACAAGACATAAGTTGTGAACATCGCCTGACCATCGCCTGTACATTCATTCCACAGTTGTAGCCACTTGGCACGCTTTTACTGTTTCAGAGAGAGAGGCTTGAGCGACTTGTAATCTCGGCTATACGCCGCCTGTAACACAAGTTTATATCAATAAAAGAGCTTGCTTTACTTCAACTTGTGTTTCAATGCTTCCGCTATATTTGTCGACTCAGTGAACCTGTTACCGATCGCCTATGCGTTCATGACTCCGCTGCACTCGGACAATCTGTGCGACTCTGTGGCTTAGAACTCTTGCCGCCAGCCAATGAACCATGGCCTTGCACGGGCGTGGCTCACGCTCGTGCGGCATCACGCTCGGATGGGTTAAGCGATCGTTCCGCGGGAGCGCTGGCGAGGGTGATTCCCGCCTAGCGGGAACGGCCGATTGCCTGCGGGAGATCGGGGCGTGACAGGTTGGTATCAGAGCCTGGCTTCTACGCCTTTGGAACTCAATTCGATATCTCTGTTTCGAAAGCTCGTTCGTGGGTTATGTGCACGCTCTCTCTCAATGCCTCGATGGGATGTTCCAACAATAAGTCTAAATACTTTCAAAATGCGTTTTGAATGATATGCTTGCTTGTCTGGTTGTATGCTGCGAGTGGCCTTTGTGCCAACCTGTGCGAACCCTTGAGAGTATCGCTAGTAGCTTGTCCGATTTTCACTAACCCTAAGTTTGGTTGAATGCATCTATTCGAGGGACGCCTTGAACTAGTGCACCATCCAAGACTTAAGAAAAGGTGAAACTCGAGTGCTAAGACTTCGCTATCACTAAGCTGGTTGACGTGCTCACACTAGAAATGCATGTCGAAGGTGCGCACGATCCAGTCTAAGCGATATGCTAATTTCGATGCTTGTGCAAGTGAATATCCAAATGAACAAGTACAACGACTTGTCTAGGATTGCCTCAACCCTAGATCACTGCTTGTCCTTAGTAAGTCTCGAGGACGAGACTTTTTCTAAGTTGGGTAGGATGTAACACCCCGTTCCGCTCAAGCGGACTGCCGTCTCAAACGGCAATCGTGCAACTGTCCCGACCCGCTTTGCCTCGATCAAGAAGCAAAGGATATCCAGACTTGTCCCTACAAGAATCCGGCTTGGACTTTCAGAGGCTCGCTCAGACGTATCGCTCTACCGAGGCGAATCATCGCTAAGGTGGGTGGCTACGGTGAACTTGTCTTTGCTTAGCCAGCACACATAAAATCTGGAATATTCATGCTAGTCGCTAGGTGATTCACCCCCTGCATGCTAATAAATCCAACGCACCTAGCTAAGGGAATAATCCCAACTTGTATTGCTTGCTAGAACATGGAAATGAAATACTGCTTATATGTTCAGACCCTCGCATGCTAAGTCCCTTAACGGTTTCATCTCTCGGACTACCTTCGGGCCCGAGCAACGTGCCTGCTTATGTTCCTTAGAAACGCATGCTTGTCTGTTTGTATATTACCGTGTTTTCATCCAAACCCCGGAAGACTACTACGTAGTCGTTCCGTGCCTGAACGAACCTGCAAGTATCCGGGACCGTTAGGTCACCAAGGCAGCCCCGAACCAGGGGAATGCATCAAGACAAGTTATTGTACAGAACCAAGATTCAAGTATCCCGTATACTCGTGTACTCGTGTTCCCGTGCACTCGTGTTCTCGTGTTCCCGTGTTCTAGTGCACGCGTGTTCTCGTGTATCTCGTGTAATCGTGTTGCCTGAGATTGGTCTAATTAAATCGTGTTGCCTGAGATTGGTTAAATCGTGTTGCCTGAGATTGGTTAACCCTGACTTGCATGTCGCGGACTAGTTCCACGGACGGTCACCGGGGCACTGGGGCCGATCCGGTCCGGATGGAGCTAGTGTGTAGTCTCGTGTGCAGGGAGGATAGCTTGCAACGCATCGTGTTCGTGTGCCTCGTGTACACGCGCAGCATGCTATCCTTGTCCTCGACTACGTCCATAATGGCTTTGCCAGCGACCGTGTTCATATAGATAAGTCATCCTCGCTTAGCGGCTATCCGCGTGCGAGTCACTGCATCGCATCAAGAACAACTAAACACCTGAACGATCATGTTAAAACGACCCTCCTGTTTGCATATGCTTGCCTCCTGAATGCTTATACTTGCCCGTGCTTGAATTAACATGTTTGCCTCAATGTTTGCTTTGGACAGGGAAGAAATGGTAAGTTGGTAAGTCTCGCCGTGTTTCCTCTCATGTTGCACGGCGCACTGCCCGACACGTTAGGCTATTCAATGCTTGCATGAAACTGATCCTAAGGCAACTAGAAAGACAACTTAATAGTTGTGCACGGAACCTGTATTACGTGTTTGGATTTTGTCGAGCGGACGAGTAGCTTCTCCACCAGTGCATTCAATGTACTGATAATCCACCAGTTTGATATGCAGGGTGCGGGAGAACCTCGTTCGGTGCGGATGCCTCCAACGTGCGTGCTAAGGCCAGGAGTTCCCTCTGAAGCCTTGCAACGGTGCGTCCGGAACAGAAGCACATATACAAGACATAAGTTGTGAACATCGCCTGACCATCGCCTGTACATTCATTCCACAGTTGTAGCCACTTGGCACGCTTTTACTGTTTCAGAGAGAGGCTTGAGCGACTTGTAATCTCGGCTATACGCCGCCTGTAACACAAGTTTATATCAATAAAAGAGCTTGCTTTACTTCAACTTGTGTTTCAATGCTTCCGCTATATTTGTCGACTCAGTGAACCTGTTACCGATCGCCTATGCGTTCATGACTCCGCTGCACTCGGACAATCTGTGCGACTCTGTGGCTTAGAACTCTTGCCGCCAGCCAATGAACCATGGCCTTGCACGGGCGTGGCTCACGCTCGTGCGGTATCACGCCCGGATGGGTTAAGCGATCGTTCCGCGGGAGCGCTGGCGAGGGTGATTCCCGCCTAGCGGGAACGGCCGATTGCCTGCGGGAGATCGGGGCGTGACAACAAGCATCTTTGGCGTTTTCAGTATTTAGGTTGTGTTTAGGTTGATCAACCGAATTGTCCCGCTGGGACATGGTAGTTGCTTGTATTGGCCATATGCCATGAGCCATTGATTGTATGTTATTAGTGTTGCCTAGCAGCATGGTCTGAAACTAAGCGTTGAATTGTATGTGGTAGTATTCCCGGACATGTACGGGATGGTTTCAAGGTGGATATCTTATGACATGACCTATTTCAAATATCGTAAACAAATTGTAACACAACTTTCAGATAAAATAAACTTATTTTCAAAATATCGTATAAATAAATTGCAACACAACTTTCAGATAACAATAAACCATTAATTATAAGTTAGGCAGTTGCTACTCATATTCTATTGGTTTACATGTAACACACATTCATGCTCATACACGTTACTGCAACACACAACTTTTGTTTTACCACTTACTAGTACGTCCTCTGACAGAGTTGGACTTGCATGTCCAGCTTTGGAGGAGGATCACGGCCCAGAGCTGTCGTTGTACGAGGAAGACTACGACGAAGCCAGAGATCATACCTAAGCCTTTGTATCGGTTGATTTTGAAGAAATTTCCCTGCTATTCATTTCATTTCATGTATGTGTGCTTTATTAGAGTTGTATTTATTTTCCAACCTTTCCATGGTTGTACTTATTCAGATCTTTATATCTTGTTTATTGAATAATTCTTTCCCAGTGTTGTTTCTATTCTAGAATGTGATTGTACAGGTAAATGTGGGCTTATATGTGAGATGGCAGATATTGGATATTCGCCATAACCTTAGTGTGTCATGATAGGGGTTTATACATTTATCATGATACGTCGCTAGCGCCTTCATGACATGACCCTTCTCTTGTATTTTGGGAGCATAGTTTGGGAGCAGGACGTGACATAAACTGCACGGAGACACTGGTTTCCTCTAATACCTTGAGAATCTTAAGAGAAACCCGTAAACAAGCAAAAATATCTAGCCATGCCTAAAGCAGGAGAGTGGTGGATAGCCATTTAGCTTAAATTCTAAAGGCCAATACAAAAATGGACAAAGATATTGGTCTTTCTCAATTGTTTGAAATATTTAACAAAAAAACATAAACAAGTCAACCTTCATGACAAAAGACGATTTAGTAATTGCATATGTAAAGCGTGTGGTAAGATTTACTTCTCTCATAATATGAACTGGATAGGGTTAGGATTTATTTCATGACTAATATATAAAAAAGATACACCTACCAGGATTTGTCAACACCCAAAAAAATTAAAAAATTAAAAAATTTGGGGGTTTTCCTGCCTGTAAGTCCCTTAAATCTGGTACATTTTTTATAAAATCCTGTCAAATCTCAAGAAACTTTAATAAGTCCACATAAATTAACAGAAATAAGTTATGACATGTGAGTCTCCCAGTTATCTTGACCCATTTTAAGAAGAAAATATTTCGTTAGTTTTAACAAAACTAAGTGTTTTTTTTTTGCCATTTGTGCGTCTAATAACAAAAACAACATTTATTCTTCAACTAAACTCATTTCTCCTCTAATAACCTCCTAAACAAACGAGACGCATGGACACGAGGAGGAGGGGGGAGGGAGAGAGGACAGATAATTGGTGGGTAATATTTATGTTTCTCCAAAATCATGGAAACTGCAGCAGACCAAAGCTTTGAGACTGATACTCGGTGTTAAAATTAAGGTTCTAAACGGCGGTAGGCGGGTGCACAGTGGAAAAAGTCCGCCTACCGCCTAGGCGGTTGATACATTTTGGACATTTTTTACTATTTTACCACAGTTATTTTGCATTATATACATATTTTAAGGATGTTCCATGCATAACTATGTTGTAGAACAAAGATTTATTAAGTTTTAGTCTTGTAAAAGTGAACCATAAGTCCATAATGCTTGCAAAACCGTTTGACCAAAACATCTTGTTAGGTATTGCTCCGCCTAGGCGCCCACCTACGCCGCCAAAGCTCCATTGGCTGCCTACTCCACCGCCACCGAAAAGCAGTGCGGAGAGAGACCACCTACCACCTAGGTGCCGCCTAGGCGGTCGAGGCGGCCGCCATTTAGTTAAAACCATGCCCAAGATAAAGCCTTTGAAGAAATATTTGACAGGTTGGTGGAACAGTGGCACAACAAGTGAAAGCAGGTTAGTTAAGTACTGCATTTGTTCTCCATTTCTTCTTTTCTCTGCTTGCATTCTCCATTCTCCATTCCCTGTTCATAGTCCACTGAATGCTTGAGCTGACATCTAGGAAGGATGGATACTTCAAAAACCAGTGCCGTGCTTGTGTCCTGTCATGTCGTGTCGTGTAGGACACAATGGATAATACATGGACACTCCAAAATACACTAGGGTGATCCAAAATTGGCGTTGTTTCCCTATTTGTGTCGCGTTGTTCCCTCATGCCTGATAGAAGGCAAGTTGCTTAAATTTGTGAGTTCCCTGACTAATTGGCTTAAATGGATCCCAGATACTAAAACCAACCTAGTTTTGGACTATTATTGGCTAAAACCAACCTGAAATTATTGAAAGTGATTCATTGGCCTCTTTTAAGAACTTTTTTGGTTCTGAAATTAGCAGCGGATTTTATAGACTATTTCAACCTTTTACCTCTATATGAGATTATTCACATAATATAAATAGTAGAAAATATAATAAGTCAGTGAAGTATGCTACACAAACTCATTTCTAGTTAAAATGCAGCTAACTTCATCTCAAGACTCATACATACTGAAAAGACAATAGTCATTAAAGATATATCCAAGATCAAATACTTATTACTGAAAGCATCTCAACACACTGCATGTAAGAAGTTTATCATTATGCCTAGGGTTGAAGAATTAAAGCAGCAGCAAGCCTGCAAAGTCCATGTATTAGAGAATATAAAATACATGTAAAATCAATAAAGGCATATGAGATGTCTTCCATAGAAAGAGAGAACAAGAAAACATAGCCAACATCGTGCTACTATGTGAAATTCTTTACACAAAGTACAATTTAGAAAGATAAAAAAAAAAATGCATTATGCAGAATGAGAGGGGAAAAAAACAATTATACTGGAATAATTTTACAGGACAGAATAGAAATTTTACTTGTAAATAAATAAAAATGTATTGTCATTCTAAACTAAGGAAAAAACACCTGGGCTGATGCACAAGCTGCATATGTACCGACTGCATTATGTCATATTTACTTTTTCAGAAAGTATAACCCATCTCTCATTTCTAACTTTTCTTCTGATATGAGACTAGATAGAAAGCTTTGCAGTTGTTGCAGGGACTTGTCATATGATGGTTCCGCTGAGCAGAACATCTGAAAACAAGGTCATGTTAAGAATCATGGACAAGTTTACACAAAAAGTGCTAAATGCTAACAGCAAAGATCATTAAGCATTTTTTACCTTCAACGAGTTATGTATCCTATCCAGTGTCAAGCTGCCAAAATTAGTGAGCATCCCTTCAATGAATTTCTGCAAACAAGAAAAGATACCCGCAATGCAACATTTGAAGATACCATATGAAACTTCTCAAGGATGAAGCGTTGCCTGTAGTCCACACTCTAATACATGATAATAAGTTACACTGAATAACATGATTCGATCCTTATAGAGGAGATGCTTTGGATTTATGTGCTGAGAAAAGCACAAGGTGTCTGCTACCTCACAAACAAGAAAATGTCATTGGTGTTACATACACTGGCTGCATAATGATTAAATTCAGTAATTGGAGTGTCAAATATGAAATTTAAGGACTCAGATGTAAATTCTTTCACCTTAGCCAAAAACATTTGGGGTTTGATTTCGATCTTGGTAAAATGCTAAAGACTACTGGAAAGCATGAAATGATGTCTTCCAGAACCAAATCTGATCATAAGCTTAAAATCATAGAGTAACAACTGCTTTCTGGTAGCACAAACTTCAGCATGATATGACATAGTATTCAAAAAACAACTTTGTATTCAAGCGTATCAGGCATAGAAATGTGCAGATAAAATAAGTAGGGTCATGACATATGTTCATGCATGCACGAATCATTTGCTAGCAATCTAGAGCTGCAAATATCCAGTTCAGAGTCCAACGAAGCACAAACCTCATATATAGTCATTTCTTGTCGCAGCTGCTCCTCAACAGAAGCCACAGATCTCTCTCCTTCTTCGTCAGCTGGTTCACAACTACCACTGACTATACCATTTCTATTGGTATCCATCATGTCATCCACAAGGGTAAAGATGTGATCATCAGATTCTGCTCCTACAGACTCTACAAGTATTCCCTAAGAGAAACACATCAAATGGTTAGAAGTAGAAACAAGAAGCCTTGTTACGGAGATTCTGCTGATCATAGAATTATATAGCACAAAGTACAATGTCAATCACTTGATTGACACAAAGTACCAAGAAAGTAAGAGATATAGCATAAACAATAACATTGTGTGTGATGAGTAATCAGTATATTTCCTGATTAAATTTGTTTTCAGTGAAAATACTAGGTTATCATGTATAAATGCATGTATAGTTTTGCAAAAGCTACGAGAATATGCTGACACATAAAGTCTACTGGACACTATAATGTTAGTCAAAGATGACAAGTCAATATGTATGAAGAAATCCCTTTTAGATAAAATGTAGGACTAAAGCGTAGCTGGTGGTTTAAGCCATGCCTAGATCTGAGATGTATTAGTCCACTGTAAGAGGCTTAGCAAATGGATCAATGTGCAAAGAATAAATTTGTAAGATAATCTTATGTAATATATCAACGGCAATGGATATCCAGCTAAAACGCCCATCCATTCAAATTTAAACCAGCTGGCGCAGAGGATATTATTTAAGATTTTACTCACATAATAATCTTGAACCCACTAGAGTTATCTAACCCTTGGGAATTCTATGATTCTTTTATATATTCCTGACTGAGACCCTTGAAAGCACCCAACGATGAGGTTCTATGAACAGGCCGCTTAGATAGAAGGATGCTACATATATAATTTGGGGGT
Organism: Iris macrosiphon; assembly: GCA_036927795.1. NCBI lineage: Eukaryota > Viridiplantae > Streptophyta > Magnoliopsida > Asparagales > Iridaceae > Iris > Iris macrosiphon. The sequence goes on along the minus strand of JAYESA010000004.1, from coordinate 31,929,633 downwards.
AGTGTCTCCAATGGAACCACCTATCATGAATACACATTGTTCTTCTTGAAGTAAGAGTCTTCATCCATTATTCCAACTAGAGTACCCTTGCATTATCATACTCTTTCATTACCAATCAAGCATGAGTTGTTACTTTGCTAGAATGGAACTACCAGAGGCATTATTAGCAGACATCGTAATGGATAATTCAGCTGACATTCCCATTTATTCAAACTTACAGTAGAGGATATTCTAATGGTAAATCTACATTCTACTTCCCGACTTACACCTTGGGTTTTTAACCTTTTATTACAACAATCCCCTGGACTATGTCCAGATCTGATTCTTTGCATACCAATTCTCGACGTCTGATGCATCCTTTCCCCTATCCACCGTCAGTCCCACGATCCTATATATATATATATATATATATATATATATATATATATATATAGAGAGAGAGAGAGAGAGAGAGAGGATATTATGCTTTGACAGCGTCGTAAATTGTGAAATATCCTTGCTAGTTTTGATGAATACAGTAGTGCTCGACTGCTATCTTGTTGGGACAGATTTTCTACGGAGCAAACAATCCAATTGACCTATACAATAGCAAAACCTCAGATGAAAATCTCATTGTACTAAACAACCATATCAAGAAGGCAAGGTCATTAGTTAACCAATTAATAACATTTCAAACAATATCCCAGCAATCCAAATTGTGGCTCTTATCATAGCAATCCAATCCAATTTGTCAACCAGCTAAAAAGAGTACTGTGTCTATGTGTCAACCACAATAGATGTGTGACACCATCTAAATTGTTGAAAACTGCCAGTGCAGATCATGTAGAGTGCATTATCAATACAAGTGAAAGAATGAATTGTGACTCTTTAATCGTACAGTTAAAGAACTAACAATCTTAAGCTATCCACTACTAACATACTGCCTTCCTAAGAACTTATCTGCCATACTTTGCTAACCCAAAAGCTTATTCTTCTGTTGAGTGCATCCGCTGATATTCCTGTAGCTGATGCAAGGTTTTTAGAAGTCCAGCTGGAGAAATTACCGACAGTGATTACTTCAACCCAGGGGCCCAAATGAAAATATAGAGGGACAATATAGGATTCTACCTGGTTTGCTCCTGAAACTGCATGATAATTGTTGCTTGCACTGGAGTGACAACAAATTGTATGTTTCGATCTTCGAACTGCAGTTCCAGCTGAAATATCATATCAGAACAAAACAATTAAGTTAATCATTCAAATCAGAAAAGAGAGCAACATATATGAACTCTACAATCAACACGATTTAACAGGAATGTAGAGGTAATGACCACTAAATTGTTAGCATCCCTGGAACTCCTTTAAGAAGATCCTCACATAATGATAGATACAATACCAAATTCCTGACCTTTACGGTACCAAGATTCTTCTTCCACAACAGTTTGCGGGGAGTTTTGATCTCATGAAATCTCTCGGCATAATCAGAAAGCAGTTGGTCAACAGAGGAGGGGGTGGTAAGAGACTCTGACTGAAATTTGATCAAGGTCAATAACAGCTTAAGAAATAAAGAAATTCACAAATCCTTTGCAAAATATCAAGAAGTTGCCTAATAGAAATATAAATCATTAGGAGACTACAAAAACTGAAATTTTCTTTATTTTCTATCAGTGTACCTCAATTCTCTTGCAACTAAACAAGAACCTTAAGATCATACCTTTCAATCCATTTATCAATTTATAGATGAAGACTTTCTTAATCTTAAACCATAATCAGCTAGTTAGAATATCATGTTATCAAAGAAGCATTTAGGTTTTTACCCTCTAGTATCACCGAGGAATATGTAGTCCTGAATGAATCTTCACAGTAGGAATACACAATAATAAGAAGAATAAGAACTGGTAGACTGATAATCCTATAAATCCAATTTGTACAGCAAGCAAGACTAACAACTATAGAGAGAATGTACCTGTATTGGTGGCCAGAAATTGGAAGATATTATTGTAACGTCGAGTTGATCTAAAGTCAAATAGGATTCTTCTTGTCCAGTACCTGATAAGAAGGCAAGAAGAACAAGTTAAAATTTTCACAGTAATGAAAAAGTAGATCAAGACAAGTTAGCTGCTTCAAGATTTCAAACTAGTTCCACAATACCACTCGATGGTTGTGTCATGGTTGCTTTGATATTAGAGTTTGTCCTCTTTGAGTCAATAAGATCATTAGTCATTATTCCACATCTCTGCATGCTGCTCTCTCCAAAATGTATCTGATATAAAAAGAAGCTGATGAATAAATACATGATAAAACACTGTAGCCGAACTTCAAAAGGTAATTAAAAATAATTAAACAGCATGGAGTCTAAGTCGCAGGTCAATAAAAGTGTATGATAATTGATTGTACAATATTGACCTTCATGAGATGAATATCTTACCTTAAGAAGCTCTAAAGTACGTATCTCCGAATCAATATCATAATCAGACTTATTTAGAAGTTTTTCTGCCAACATAACACGGTATTCGTTAACTAACTGGTCCTTTGAACCAATTATGCTGACCATCATTGCAAGTATGTCAATTTTCCTTCTACTTCTGCTTCCTTTTGATGGATCTGCCTCTAGTGGATCAGGTTCCCAACTGAAAAGAGGACAAAGGGATGGTGTTATAAATCTCATTACTGGTATATGATGTTTCAGCTATGCTCACTTTGCTAAAAGTGGTAGTGAAGCATTAAATAATAGCACATTGAGTTCTTCAAGTTGAATACTATCAGAGCGTCATGAAAGAATTACATACCGTTCAGAACTTATCCATGCTTGCTTGTCATCAGTATTGATATCTTCATCAAAGTCAGCACTCTCTTGGTTTTCTGCATCTCTATTTAACTCTTCAAGAAGACTATCACCACTATTTCCTGTCGCAGTGGGATTTCCACCAGTCCCATCAGTTAGCATGGTCACAATACATTTTATGGTATCCTTTCTTCCCCTCAAGTAATCCCTGATTGGTTCACCTACCGCTTCTAAAAATATACCAGCTGGGTCTATTGTTCGGAGTGCCTTGATAGTTGACACATATTGGTGTAAAATGTCATTTGTTGAGGCACCAGCAGTAAGCAAACGATAGCGCAATGAAGAAATGAATGAATCAACAAGTTTTGAATGTTGCCCAGTATACTCTAGACATTGCTTTAGATCTTCAATTGCAGGCGAACTGAACAAAATTACAGGTCATAGTAGAGGGTTTTGAAGTTCAGAAGATAGCTTGCAAGTTGAGCATGTACTGGTAGATGGATAAGAGGAAAAATATGACAACCAAAATAAAGCATGTGCAGACAAGGTTTTACTAGACATATATGCTGGAAAGTGTTATGTGCATAGCCAAACAGTTTGTGAACTTTCAGTTTTAAATAGAGAACTGATATCCATCCTCATATATTTGTAATCTAGAAATATTAGCAAAGACTAGTTTCGACAGACTAAGGCACTAAGGCAAAATGATTTACCTGTCAGGGTAATCCACAATAATCTCAAAAAGTTTGCCTATTCTCAAGTCCTGCAATGTTTCATAAGCAAAATACTCGAGGCGCAATTGCCACCTCACAAGACCTTCAGAAGGATTATCGATGCCAGGGTAAGTAAAAGGGCATGAAACCAAAGGTGATTTAAGACCAGATGAAGCAGAATCACAGTCAAATGAATCACCCAAATATGCTAGAAGTGCATTTAGGAAACGGAGGGGAACAGCCTGAACAAGGATAAAACCATTATCAATAAACATTGATTTAAGTAGATGAGGAAAATAGTTACAACTTCGTGAAGAAACACAGTTATATCAACATTTTAAACCAGAAGTTACAAAAAGAACGAATAAACATGTGATAGAAACTATGGTAGCAAGAGGAGAAAAAACAGGTAAGTGTCAAGCATCATGTGCTCATGATAGTTCTTGGTACCATGAAAATATCCTGTGTTGACTTATTTTAGCATTACAAAGATGTCAAATGGAACCTTAAAAGAATATCAATCATATGAATGCTTGAAGTTAAGGTTTCATGATATAATATATGAACAAAGATTATGCCAATCCAATCTATCAGGCGCACTTTGAGACTACAAAGGGCACAATATGAATTCATTTCTACTTGTCTTGCCTTACAGCATTGTCTGGGAATGCATCAATCTACAATCATCAGTTTACAGACACTAGAGGAAAAATGATGAGACCTTTAACTGCACCAAGTCCTGGGCACGTTGCAGTTTCTGAAACATTTCGAGGCTATGCCAGCTCAAGGTCATTTAAAAAGTACACTACAGATGGGAAGCTCAGGATGATCATCCAATTAAGGATAGCAAGGCATGAAAAAGTTTGGCCAAAAAAACTACAAGCTAAATATATAAAATCTTAAGTATAAAAACATGTACATGAACATACAGTGAGCTTATAACAAGGATATCTGATCAAAAGGGTACCTGTATCCACTCCTTAACAGATCCCAAAACAGGACTTCTGTACTCATCGCCTGCTAAACTATGAACTTTGTTCTGTTGTCAACCAAGAAATATGTCAGTGTGGAGAACATACTACTACTACTACTAGTGAACTTACAAAACCAACGCATAAATGAAGGTAAACTTCGGATCTTCAGTATATCAAACTGCTTGGCTAATACTTGTATTATACAAATTGTAACATAATACGTACCAACCTTCAAGAGCAAAAAGATAGCAGATGCATATGCATCTTCAGTCAGGGACGTAAAGCCAAGACTTCTAAGATCACGGACAACTTTCCCTATGCTTTTAATTAAACTGTTGTTACTTGAGAGAACTTCCGTACGATAACTCCCATCAATATCCATTTCACCTATACCAGGGGAGCTTTTGCTCACATTGTCAAAATCATGGTCATCAACTTGGGATCTATCTTCATAATTTCCATTCATCAAAGTACTTAACTCTTCCAAGTTTTTCTTAAAATACAACCGGAGTATCTCTGGGAGGAAAAAATATATAGAATTGGTAAGCAAATAGTACCATGAAATGGTCTTAAGACTTACAGAAGAAAAAAAATGTATTCTCAAAGTCTTTCACTTTACATATAGGTGGAAGCACATTATGACTAAAGCAGAGGAATGGCATGAAGTTGTTAATATATATATATATATATATATATATATATATATATATATATATATATATTAACAACTTCATGCCATTCCTCTGCTTTAGTCATAATGTGCTTCCACCTATACGCGCACACACACACTACACGTAGAAAGAGACATGGAATATTTTTGTCATCCTAAAATATCAATGTATTGCTGTCATATACAGCAAAACAAAAAACAATCAACAAAATAAAGAATACTTTTTCTCACTTATTATTGTCTCTTGCCTCCAACATTAAAATTCAGATGCTTAAAAGGTAAGCAACTGTTGTGAAGTAACAGCTTCCATATCAAAGTTCATTGGTAATATTCATGTTCAACAAATTATGTCAATCTGCCTGAACCATGAGCCTTCTCATGAACAAAACAAAATAAGCATATCATCTTATAATTTCCTCTAATGTCATATAGTTAAGTGTTCCTTCAATGCTCTTCACATTTTTTTAAGCAAACTTTCAATAATTATTTGAGAATTTTCTTTTTTTAGAAAAATAATCATTTGAAACTTGATATTCTGGACTGTGTACAAAAAGTGATTCCCATCTATATGTTCTTGGGTAATATGAACAGACTAAAAATGAGATGACAGGAATGACCTAGTATTCAATGAATGAGAAGACATACCTCAGCTAGCAGAGGAGCAGCATAAAACAAATCAACAAGAGACAAAAAGAAACAAAAAATAGAAAAAAGTTAACATATGAATGGAATAAAGAGAACTGATGGCGAAAAGGGGAGGTAAAGAAAAGAATAAGTTAGAGAAAAATGAAAATTGGTGATAACTTGGGGAAAGTCCTTCACCTAAAAAACCAAGACTACACAACCAAAATCCAAAAGTATAGCTATCAAATTCTTGAATAATTAAAATTAACATGCGTACTTTAGAAGCAGATTAGGGCATTGATGGACCGTCTACAACTAAAATATAAAGACTTCTCTGTATTGATTAAACTAAAGAAAAAGAAAAACTTGGTACTGGAAGGCTAAAGACACAAAAGCAGTTACCTAATAAAGCCTCATTTCATTAATCATCCAAGCACTTCAAGGCCATTTTCAACTCTTGCACATCCAAACATATGATGAACAAAAGGAAAGTTGAAGATGTCAAGAGGAGGTTTTGTACAAGGTATGGATTCTTAGATCAGGGCATCTGGCTGAAAAATCATGAATTTTAACCATCTCGAGCCCTTGGAATGGATATCTGGGGTCGTAACTCAGCCTCTCCCAAGCCATTCAAACATGAGGCTTATATTGGGCGATACATATCATTGTCACCAATGGAGTTTCAACAAATTCAGAGGAAGGTTCGCAGTATCAGTATCGGTATCGGAATCGGTACCCGACCTTTCCTATGAGTATAGGGATCGGTGGTATTGGCAGTATTGGCTATTTCGGATCAGTGTATCGGATTTTTTGGTATCGGAAAGAAAATAATTATTAATAAATTATTAACATTTTAGAAAATATATTTTATACATTTAGGCATAATTTTAAGTATTTCCGGTATCGTTTCTTAGTAGTTTTGAAATTGAATGAAATAGTAGTCACCCTTACCGATTGGTTTACATGCAATAGATAAGTTTTCTTCTTTTAATGTTTTTACAACATTACTATGCTTTTACACCCTTGGTCTTTTTCGTTCAATTTTCTTTGTTGAATTGATCGGAAAAGAGACCCACAATGTCGGTACCGGTCATTATCGGCCAGCATCGGATATCGGTCAGTATCGAATCGGAACATGCCAAACCGTATCAGTATCGTCTGTATCTGTAAACTATGATTCAGAGGTCATGCATTCGGCGGCTGGACAATTGTCCATCTTATGTGATGCTATGTGATCCTAACAAAATTAACATAACTAAATAAGATGGCATAACCTGTCTAACATAAGTGTGTTCTTCCCATACAATCAAAACAAAGAGTAAGGGTAAGAAAATATTACAAATAGAAGAAGGAAGAGGGCTGACCTAGGGTCCTCTCAACCAATGTTCTGAACTATATGCCCAAAGAGATACAGCCCAAATACTATATATGCTATGGAAAGTCATTTACCACTCAACTTAATTTTCTCGCCAACAGCCATCATATCGTAAATGGGTAACAATCTGCTTATCGGTTTCTTCTAGCAACTGCCTGCAACTGTACACTCAGAGGCAGATTATTCAAGTTCTTTGAGTAAATTTGACACTCGTTTCTGTGTATTAAAATAGATGACATGATATATAAATATTTATGATACTCCTAAGCAAAAGGCAACATCAACTTCCCACTCTTTTCACAAGTAGGTGCATTTGAAAATATTAGGTTATCTTCTTAGAGATTACTTGTTTTGTCCAAGATAACTTCCACTTTTAATCGAAGTATTTTCATTGATTTGCCACAGTTTCTCATGCAATAAAGAATCAATAATAAATGAATTACCTAGGGTTGTAAATAATCTAAAAGAGAACGAAAAGCATTCGTTTTGGTGCAAGAATCGTGTTAATTCATCCAACATGAACCATAAGCAAACATAACCTCTATTGCAAGCTTCTAATAGTTGACATCATCCACAAAAAAGAGTCAAGAGACATTAACAAAGTGTACACATAGCAATCAGTATCTACACCGTTGAATAATGAATGGTAATAAATACCACAAAGTATTAAAAGATATCAATTGGTAGTGAATACAAATAGAACAAAAAAGGGAACCAAAATCAAATACCAGGGAAGTGCTGGGGAAGGGTTGTTAGAAGAACTGAAGAAACCATCAACTGGTACCTAGAAGTAAGATTGGATTCAAGATGTTGGAACTCCATTTTATCGTTTGCTATGCTCTCCTCATACGACTGTAAAGCATGGACAAGAACAAGCAGACACTTTTCCAGATAACTTTTCTCTGAACATATCTCTTCCAATGATCTACTTAGAGCAACCTGATGCCATTCTTCGTGGGACTGCAATATTTTGAGACATAAGCAACATCAGTAATTGGGTATTTGGTTGAATAAACTTGTAAAGCTGAAAAATTGAGAAGAACAAGGATCTCTCAGTTAAGGTGTTTCGCATGTTCTAGTCAAATTTTGCGAGAACTATCTCTACTATCTCATATTTTACACACAAAAATCAGGAATCAGAGGACGAATTTCTCTAGCACAAGTAGACTACATACAAGACCTCTCCCAAGGCACAGAAACTTTAAAAAACCTCAAAGAACACCTAAAAAAGCAAGAGAGCAGGTACTCTAAATTTTCATCAACTTGAAGTAGCAGGGGGGACTTGGATCTACAAACATGTTTCAGGTTTCTTTAGTTTTAATTAACGAGATTTGACAATATTGGGATGGATTCCACATTATAAATATACTATATTATGCAGTTTAAATCGTTTTTGATATGCACCCAGTCATTTTCAAACTTCCACTAGCACTCTGTCTTTAGTTCTAAGCAAAACATTCCAGAATTATTCAATATCGAAGTAGTATTTCGCCACACACAAAAAAAAGTAAAGTAACATTCTTTAGCTAATGTATTTACTCAGTTTACCGATAGTTCGTTATGCTTTGTACGAAGGCTTCGGTCACTTGTGACTTCATTTTTTCACATAAAGTTTGTACATCATTCAGTTTGAAACATTTCAAGGGTTCAATCAACTATAGTACTGCATAAAAGTAACATCTATAAACCACACTACCACCTTTAACTATGGAAAATACTGCACTCCCAGAATGACAAAACTGTGACATGGTGAACCAAAATAAACATAGGGAAAAAAAGGCATAAAGCATCACCGATCACCTTCTTCCATAGCAACAAAGTGCCAAAACTATATTTCGGGTAAAGCATAGTCAGTATTGTGATTAAATGAACTCTTTAAATGAAAAAATGCTTAACACTAGCATCTTACCTGAAATCTACTCGTATCCAGCATCCGAGCATCACCATAAGAATCAAATTGCTTCCAAAACTTGAAAACTGCGTTGCTTTTAAACGTCTCCTACAACACAAGAAACTGCTCATCACTCGTGTTCAAACCTAAGAAACATGGTGACTCCAAAATGGTTGTCATGTTTGTATCGTGCACCTGTTTTATGCAACACGGACACTCCAAATTACACTGGACATGCCAAAACAGTAAGCATTGGCATGTCCCGGTCACTGTGTTCATCTTGGGTCGTATTTGGGGTCCATGCAACATATGTTCAAAGGTACATAACATAATAGGAAAGGGGAAAAAAGATTTATTTCAAGAAACATAATAATATAATCCAACAAGTAGAGGATCAAAGAAAATTTATAAATCTCAATTTGCTTATAACTGGACTTACGTATATAGCATGGTAGGAAGAAAAAATGTTTTATTTCCAGAAACATAATAAACTAATCCAAGTAGTAGCTTATTAAAAAGAATATCTAGATCTCAATATGTTTATAACTGGACTTATGACTCGGTACAACAACAACAATGAAGCCTTTATCCCAAATTTTTGGGATCGGCTATTTGAATCCTCTTCTTCCTTTCAGCTCTTATAAGGAGCACGTGCTCTATTGTAACACTAACAAAAACCATATACTTGTTTAAAACTTCATCCCATGTCTTAGCGGCTACTTTAACTACTATCTTACGGCTCCACTTACTGGAGTGTCAATTGCGAACTTACAGCTAAGTAAGCTGAAAAAAATTCTTGAAGGCCCTAAATTAAATGCAAGAGTTCCAACAGATAAAAACCTTTTATCCACAATTTGGAAGTTTGCCATTATCTTCTCCCAAATTTCATTTCTTGCAAAAAATGCCTACTCCGCTATTAAAAAAAACTGACTTTGAATTTAGCAGCTAAAGTTGTCATCTTTGGCTTTTCTCTAATAAAAAGAGAGTAATAATAAGTCAATTTTCATAGATACTCAGCCAATGCCTCCTCAAAGTTCCACCTTTACTCTGCAATTATGTTGCACGAACACAATACAGTCAAAGCAAGATGACACGGACGCACTAAATATTTTGGCGGTCCTAATGTGTAGTTCTAGAGTGTCCGTGTCGTGTGTCCAGTGAGAGTCGGACACAACGAGACATGGCACCAATTTCTAGAGAGGGAGTACTTGGAGGGAGTGGAGGAAGTGTTCGTGGAGGAGGGAGGAGAGGCCGTGCTTGCAGAGAGTTGCGACGAAGGGACTGAGCTGGCGTCCGACGGAGAGGTCGCCGTGGCCTCTGATTAGGGTTTCGGTACAGGCCATGAAGCCGCTCCAGCTCTCCAGTATTTCTCCGACCGATCCCTCGTTCAAGGAATCCATCTCACAGGGGAGAGAGAGAGAGAGAGAGAGAGAGAGAGAGAGGAGGAGGAGGAGGAGGAAAAATAAAAACCCTTGCTTTTCTGGCAAAGGGGGTTTGGAGCCAGGACGAAGTGTCTAAAAAAAACTTTTGATAAGGGCACTACACATATTAGGTGGGGCTAGCCCAATGTAATTTTTCTCAAAATTACAAGTTTGTCACTCTTAAAGTTACTTAGGACTAGCCCACATCAAGCTATATAAGTGAACAAAATTTTTATTTTAGGCTTTTCACCCTCACTTGAAGAAACTCTCATTCTCCAAATCTAAACCTAAATTTTGAAATTGATAGTTGTGGTCCCAAGTGGAAGAAAATTTTGCTTTGGTGATTGTCCAACGAATATTCTTCCGGTATGTCTTCGACAACATACGATGAATAAGTTTTACGATTGTCAGAAAAAAATTTAGTTTTTTTTTACTATTGTAGGAATAATGCACGAAAATATCTTCGATGACGAAGTCGGATCATACAATCCATTGAAGAACATGTCGGTTGTTCCGAAGCACGTACGGTACGTAAAACGATAACCCTATTTCGACAGTCATCGTGTAAAGACTGTATAAAATTAGACAGTCCTATATAAATATAGGATTGTCAATAATTCGACAGTCCTATATAAATACAGGACTGTCAGAATTTTGACAGTCCTATATAAAAGTAGGACTGTCATAATTTTGACAGTTCTATCTACTAATAGGACTGTCAAAATAGTGACAGACCTGGATCTTAAAGACTAAATTATTTGAAGTGCCAATTATATGAAGTTATTATTTTTTATATTATTTTATATTGGTTATAGGACCAACCTTGTACAGATGTTGTGGTACATCCTGCTATTGAGGTTGATGTGGATGATATATTCTCAACGGATATTCAATTTGCAACCCAGGAAGAAGCATTAGATTGGTGCAGAGAAGTTGGAAGACGACATAACATAGTAATGGTCATTGCAAGATCCATCAGATCTCGGCCGGACCAAAAATATGTAGAGCTGGGATGCGAAAGAGGAGGTGTGTTTAGGGAGCATCATAAAAAAAAGGGTGCTATTGAAAAAAAAAATCCCTAAGAAAAACGTTGGGACGAGAAAATGTGGTTGTCCATTTAAGGTGTTGATTGCAAAAGTAGAAGATGTGAAGTGGATAATCGAAGTTAAGAATGGAAGACACAAGCATCCTATTCCAGGGACACTTACGGGTCATGCCTACGTGGCACGGTTAAAGGAGGATGAGAGAAAGTTGGTTGAAGAATTGTTCATTTTCGGAGTTGTACCGAAATAAATTTATTCTGCCGTGCGACAAAAAGAAGATGGGAACAAGTCTACCATGAGGACGATATATAATAGTTTGGCCAGAGCAAAATGTAATAGTATGAAAGGAAGAATGGCGATGCAGCAAGTATTGAAGTTGCTTGGGGAGCATCACTACGTGGAGTACCATAGAAGATATACACAAACTGATGAACTCCTTTCGTTGTTTTGGGCTCATCCTGATTGCACACACTTGGCTCGGTCCTTCGCAGACGTGTTGATCCTTGATTGTACATATAAGACCAACAAGTTCAAGATGCCTCTTTTTCACGTTGTTGGGTTTACGTCTACGGGAAAAATATTTACAGTCGCTTTTTGTTTTATGAAGAGTGAGACAGTAGAGGATTACACATGGGCGTTGAGGAAACTACAATCCCTTTACACAGGTTACAAAGAGCCCTCTGTTTTTGTTACCGACAGAGAATATGCGCTGATAAATGCTATAGATATTGTATTTCCTCATGCGCATAGACTACTATGCACTTGGCATATAAATCAAAATATCCAAGCTCAATGCAAGAGAAAATTTGAAAATATGGATGGTAAAATCGACATGCTTCGCTTCGAAGAATTCAACAGTGATTGGAGTCTTGTATGGCGAGCAAGTACTATAGACAGCTACGACACAACATGGTACATGTTCCAACAAAAGTGGGAGACGAGTAACCCGACATGCATATCTTATATCAAAGATACTTGGCTAGAACCTCATAAAGAGCAATTCGTCTTAGCATGGACGAACATGGTGAAGCATTATGGCACAATCACGACGAACCGGGTCGAAGGATCACACTCAAGTTTAAAAAGATATCTACGGTCATCGGTCGGTTATTTTGTCTCTGTTTGGCAATCGATTCATTTGATGATTATTTTCACGGTGAACGAGATTGTAGCATGTTACGCCCCAGTCCCAAAATACGTAGGACTAGGATACGTAACCATGCCAGCCGCCCGTATATATGGCAACTCCAATATATGGAAACCATATATACGTGCGTACGCTGTATAATGAACAATAATTCATAAGTGGTAAAACTAATCACAAGTCACAGGGTAATATCTAAATCTTATCCACATAAATCAAATATGAATAACCAATAACCATGTAACTAGATCTCAATAATAAGTATCTAAAGAATGACAGTCGGATGGAAACAAATCTACTGCCGATATAGAATATAAAGAGGAACCAGATACACACCATATGAGAACATCTGACAATCACGAGGCTCGAGGAGAAGACCTCCTCGGAATACAAGTAGCATGTCCGGATCTGCGCTCCTGTGAATACTCAGGAACATCTACACCTGGAAAGGGACCAGGTCCTCAGAGGGATATAACACGATACAGAGAAGCATGCCATAATGTAAATACTGAATAAATAAATGGGGTGTGCTAACCATCTAAGTGAATGCAATGTAAAGACCTTGTAGCACGCATGGGAATGTGTAGGCTAGACATATGCTGACGTAATTCACCAATCGTCGTGATTGGCTAGTATATGTGTCATATGCCCCCAGACGCATGGGCACTCTACAATCGACCATCTCCGAGGAGCATGGTACGAAGGATAAAACATCAAGGAGGGGGTGTCCCATAAGTCTACTAGTATCTTTCCCGCCCAATATAGATGTGCAAGTCGTGAAAACGACGTGGACACCTCCTACTATGCTGCAAGTCTCGGTAAAATAATCAACTAAGCTAAATACCGTTACACGTGTTGCTCACACTGATGGCCAGTCGCGCATGAGGCACGCGTCCCTACATGAACTCACTCTGTGACGTGTAATGATACGTGTCAAGGCCTAGGGAGTCATATCAATAACTCCACAACTTTAGGTGGGTCGACTAGACACTAGGTCAGACACCAGTCCTAACGTCAACGCCTTCGTTGACTGCACCCGAGTTTTCTCGGACGCGCACATTTATTTTTAAAATAGATAAACATGTGACTAACAATAACTGAATTTAAACAGTACAACAAGGCAAGGTATACTTGCCTGGCAAGAGAGCTGCAAATATAACGTCCAGATGTCAAATGCCAAAAGTCAGAAACTATGGCCTCAGAATAAATGTCTCTGGATGCTGAAATAAATATCACTAACAGTCTCAGAAAATATCAAATAGCTAGAAACGCCTGTCCTTACGTCCAATTTGGATACAAGGGCAAAAATGACAGTTTCCGGTCAAAGCGGGGTCCACATGTGGGCTGCTTTGCACCAAAAAATGTGTCAGGGTCAAAGGTCTCCAAATTCGCCAAACTTAGTGCCAACAAGTCCAGAACATCGATACGAACCCAATGGAATGTCCAGAACTGGATTCTGATGTGCCGATCGCAAAATCGCCCGTCAAGTGGAGCCTGTGGGGCTCACGATACGGGATTTTGTCAACGTTCTCAGAATCGAACCAAACTTGGATCACAGGACCAGCGTATTACGACGAGTCCGATGGCACAAGTTTTGTTTCGATCCAACGTGTGTACACAAAGTTACAGCGTGTTCTAGAACAGGCGGATACGGGACGTTGTCGGCGGATACGCGTTGATTCCGGTGTGCACGCACATCCAAATCAACTTCTGCGAAATCCCGCACGTCCGTATCAACGGCGCGCATGTTTTGGTAAAGGCCGCGTGCGACCAAGTCATCCCGTTTGGCGGGGCATACTCAGTTCCGGGGTGAATCGGGTCGTTGTTTTTCCTTTTTAAGATCGTGGTTCGCGATCGCCATAGGACGCGATGCACCGAGCGGGTCGCACGGGCATAGAGAGGGTTACATAGCCTACATGTCACAACTGACGGAATTAAAAACGGAACTACGAGGAGATAGAACGGGTTACCTAAACAGGACTCCGTGGAATGAATTTCCCGTGTCCGGGAAGAGATGCGACACGACGTTGATCGTGTCCGGGCTGTGTTCGGGCTCTGAAATGCTGTTGTGTCCGGTTTTTGGCGTATCCGGAGCTAGGGCAGCGGTTCGTCGATGCTGCGCGGGGCTGGGAGGTTGACGACAAGCGGCCGGGGTTTGAGTCGAGCGGGTTGAAGGGCTGCACAGCGGAGCAGCCACTGCCGAAGTCGGGTGCACAGCCGAGTCGGCCGCTGCAGCTCGCTGAAGTCGGGGAGCTGCTGTGCCGGACCGGACGGGGCAGGGGGCTGCACGCCGGAGCTGCGGTCGTCGTGGAGGTCAGCACAGGGTGCTGGAGATGGTGGTGTTGGCGGTGGTGGGGAAATCGACGGGGGGAGGAATGAAGGTTGGGAGGGGGAGAGGGAAGCTGGTGGTAGCGTTGGTGCTGGTGGTGGAGGATGGTGGTGGGGAAATCGACGGGGGCGAGGAAGGAAGGTTGGGAGGGGGAGAGGGAAGCTGGTGGTGGCGAGTGGTGGAGGATGGTGGTGGGGATGGGGGCCGGAGGAGAAGGAGCTGGGGATGGCGACGAGTGGCAGAGGAGGAAGGGCTCGGGGGAGGAGAAGAGGAGGAGGAGGAGCTCACCGGCGGGGGTCGGGTCGCCGCTGTGCCGGCTAGGTCGTGTCGGGGAAGGGGGAGAGTGGAGGCTGAGGAAAGGGGGGGCAGCGGGGGGGAGGCTCGCCGCGGGGGGGTAGTCGGCGGAGCGGCTCCGGCGAGGGGGCTCGCCGCTCCGGCGGGGGGGGGGGGGGGGGGAAGGCTGCGGGCTGGGGGGGAATCGGGTTAGGGATTGGTTTTTTTTTTCTTTTTCTTTTATTTTCTTTTATAGGAATTAAAATAGATATTTTAAGTAAAATTTCTAAAAATATTTTACAGGATATTTTCGGGTGGGTCCCGCCTCCAAATGGACGGTGCAGGTTCACCGGCCAATGAGGGGGTGACACCTCGCATGCTAATTGCAGAAAAGTCCCTGTAATTCCATAAATTGCACAGAGGTCCCTATTTTGAGAAATTGTGCAATTACGAAATTATTTGGAAAAAACACCCGATTCCTAAAAATACTAAAATTCACAGAATTGAGGAAAATGCTATGTGAGGGTCCTGGGGGAATGGGGGTGAGTCTGGGCAGGGACTGGACCTGGTTTTCTGGGTGAAACGGGCCATCGTATTTATTAATTAATAAATACTGCGCACGGTGTTCTCTAATTATTTAGAGGCAGGTAGCGCCATAATTTTAGTACGGTGTCAATACACTAAATGTAGTATACTCAGTATAGAAAAATAATATATTTTTGTTTGGGCAAAACAGGTGTATGTTGGGCCTCTAATGTCTGTTGGAACAGAGATGGATACAGGTCTGGGAATTTAAATACGTACGTTTGTAACGATATTTGTGCGTCTCATACGAGGCTCAAAATACAGTATCTGGGAGTTGCACAAAGTGCAGGATAGTAGACTAGCATGTCTAGGAGAGGTACGTGAACTTCGTTCGGGGATAACAGTCAAGATAAAGCTCCAAATAATTCGATGATGGACAGGTGCACAAGTCAATAGGATAGGTAAGTAAAATAAATTAAAATATTGCCATAAATCCTAAATTGCTAAAAATAATCCTAAAAATGTTGGAATCTGGTCGAGGGAGTTTACATAGCATCATTTGAGATGAGCCTCAATATTGCAAAGCATGAATACAAGCATGAACACCTCTTGGATGGTTTAATCCATGTAGTATCTCACAAGGCCTTGGGCTTATTGTTTGAGGAGATTGGTAGGTCGAAGTCGGTTGGTTATGATCCCGAGGTTTGCGGTTGTTCATATCGACATTCACTCGGACTTTCTTGTGCACATGAGATTAACGAATATCGTCGTGAATCTATACATATTCTAATAGATGTTGATCAACGTTGGAGACAGTTGTCGATAATGCCGACGGTGGAAGTTCAAGATAATTTCTTTTCTTTGCCACAAGTGAAACTCCTGCACGCAAGGTGGTGTGTCACATCGGAACCGGAGAGAAGATCTATTGAGGTTAAAATCCAAGAAATTATAGTCCTGGCAATAACTCGATTGCAAGAGCCATCTGTTGTTCGAACTCCTAAGGGAAGACCACACTCAAGAAAGAGTAGAGCAAAAAAGAAGGAGAATGGGTCAACTAAAAAAGATCCATCCTTGTTTGAACATATTGAACGCAGTTTGGAGGCAAAGTTCGTAATCGAAAGGGCGGTATTTTTGCAGAAAAAGAGTAAGCTTACTATTCAAAGGGGGAAGAAACAGAAAACGAACGATACAGTCACGGCGGAGGGTTTAGATAACTTTTCTGATTCATATAGTCTATACATTAAAAAATTTCTACCTGAGATACTGTCACGACCTGATTCCATAGAATCGTTGGGGCATCCCCCGAATCGTGATGCAGTGCGGGCCTGGGATTGCGCCCGCACAAGGCTAAAGTATTTTGCATAACGAGAACATATTCAGAGTACGCAGATAAATTGAACACAAGTTGAAACATGGAAAAGTTCTCTTTATTGATAATGAACATCTATTACAAACTCTTGAACGAGTCAGCTAATATGCCGCACGGGCTGACAAAAGTGTTGACTCAAAATGAGATAATAGTCCTGTACATTACATCCCTTTATAACTTCAAAATGATAAAGACCTCCGGGCTGGAGGACAGCTTTGCCACGGAGCTGCATTTATGTATGAAGAGTTGCAAGCTCATGTCTTCAAAATACTTTTAAAGGGGCGCGATGAAGATGCGCCAACAGCTGGACTGGATCGGGAAGACGACTTCGGCTCCTCGCTCTGTTCGCCTTGGTGCGGAGAACCTGTTTCAACGAGGATCAGTATGTCGAAATATACTGGTGAAGGCGAGCTAAACGAACTATACCAATCAATATGTTGTTTTAATGAAGCATGCATATTTGTGGGTTTCTATCTTGCCTTAGTTCATTTACAAGTAAGCAGCATATAGAATTTACTGAAATAAACGTGCCACCGTTCGGTGGATTTTACCTGCCCGTCTGAATTACCTGCACAATACTTACCATGCCTTCCCTGCCACAAAGACACAAGTTATTTTGCAACAGGTTTAAATATACACGAGGATCACTGGCATGATTGCCATAGTGGACGTAGCCGAGGACAAGGATAGCATGCTACGAGAGTACACGATTGCGCTGTAAGCTATCTGGTCCCGAACACGACGACTACACACGAGTTTTGCCCGGATCGGATCGGTGCCAGTGCCCCAGCGACCGTCCGCAGAACCAATACCTTATGCACAAGTTGTCCATGATCGAACACGATTATTAAGTTAACAAGTCATGCAATTGAGGCAACACGATTGCAAGAACACGAGTACGCGACAAGCAGTATTGCATGATTTATTTTGCATAGCCTCCCTGAACAATTATGCATATACAAGACACGATCCATACTTAGCATGGTTTATAGAACATTTGCACAAACAAGCATATAATGAGATAACAGTTCACATGTTTGATTGACAAGCATAATAACCAAGTCTATTCACTTTTTATCTTAGTTTCTTTTATTATCATTTGGTATCGTTTGATCGGGGCAAAGATGAATACGAGATTATTAGTTGTGAAGACTGGAAGCAGGGCTAGCTAATCGGGTTGGTAGCCACTCACTTAGTAGTTGGAAGGGAGAAGGAAAGAGGCGCTTCACGACTCCGCTCGCAAGTCGCCTACTGCTCGTTCACCTGTATAACGAACAACTTGATCAATACTTCTTTCTCTCTTTCCAATCTCGGAATTGAAGTACAGTTCAATGAACGAAAATAATAAAATCCATCGAAACCGTTCAAGGAAAACAAGCAAATCCCAAAACCAACTCAAAGCACGAAAGCAACAAGCGACATCGAAAACCGAGGCAATAAAAGATAGCAGCGGAGAGGTCCCTCCTGACTCTGCCGCTAAGTCGATCCCGGGGGCACGGTCCACTGAATATGGGAATCGATTCCGAAGAAACAAATCCATAACGAGGATGAATTCCTGTTTCAATCTATCCTGATCGAACGATACCGTCTTGTGTTTCTTAGCCACGCTCCCCGTACCGGGGGAACGGGGCGCTACAGATACGGGATTTCATTTGGTCTATTGTTGATGTTCCTAAGGATGGCCATTATGGATATCATGTACTAGCAAGACAACTAGGCTATTCAGTTGAAGCATGATGGAGATAGGTTAGGGAAGAACTGTACGAGGAGTCAGAGTCTCGACTACCCTTCTATAGGCAGATACTCGGCGAAGAAATTATTGGAGATTTGTTGGCAAGCTTACCTTGTACGTAAACAGTTACCGGACTATACCATTAGATGGATGTCCCACCTACTGCTTACGTATTCTCTAATAGGTATAAGATACCTATTGTAATTATCTCACAAGGCATTAACAATACTTTCTTTCCAATGTGTGCTCCCCCGGCCGAACACGGAGTATCCAATCTATGTTCGATAGGGCTTGTCGGACAACACTTCGTCATTCCAAGGTTGATCGGTCATTCTCCTATTCTGCCACCTTCTACGCTTTGGTATAAACACGCACCAGAGGAAGCGATCGCATGGACGATACCCTACACGGATGCAATGGCTGCCTATAAGAAGATAATAAAGATGGAGGATCAAAAAATTATGTCGAACGACTACTTTGATATTCTAATCGATTGATACTGTATATTAAAATATATGTTGTGCAAAGAGACATGTATGTTTAACTGTATATTGAACTGTATGTTGTGTGTATGTTGTGCAATGAAAGAAGTTATCTAAACCCTAGGACTATATGTTATGCATTGATACTAATCAATTTTGACTGCATGTTGTGCATTGATACTAATCGATATTAGGACTGTCAAAATTATATGTAAAACTGTCAGAAAATTTTGACAGTCCTAGAAGATACTAGGACTGTCAAAATTTTGACAGTCCTAAACTTTCTCCACTGTCTCTGGACAGTTATATGTAAGTTTAGGACTGTCAAAATTATGACAGTCCTAGAAGATAGTAGGACTGTCAAAATTTTGACAGTCCTAAACTTTATCCACTGTCTCTGGACAATTATATGTAAGTTTAGGATTGTCAAAATTATGACAGTTCTAGAAGATACTAGGACTGTCAAAATTTTGACAGTCCTAAACTTTAGCCACTGTCTCTGGACAGTTATATGTAAGTGAAGATACTAGGACTGTCAAAATTTTGACAGTCCTAAACTTTATCCACTGTCAAAATCTGCACATTTGACAACTGTATGTATGTAGCAAACTTAGAACACAAATTGTATGTATGTAGAATTGTAGCAAATTTTCAAATTGTAGCAATTGTAGCAAACTTAGAACACAAATATTCAAGGTACGAATTGTAGTAAATTCATTCAAAGTTTTACAAGTCAAATTCAAACTTAAAACTTTTACAAGTCTCAAAACTCAAATTCATTGAAAGTTTTATAAGTCTTCAAACGGGGCCTAAACTTCATGCCGCCTCTTTGTACGTTGCTCTCTATTTTCCAAGAAAGAAAAATCTTCAGCGTTGTCAATTTGTTGTAGTTCGTCATTGATTGCCATATAATTCGAACCCTGACAACTTACGAGGCTTTTTCCCAGCTTCTTCACTTTCCTAGCCTATTCATGAGAATTAAAAAAATTTGTTATGTTATAAACATTTACAAATATCAAACTGGAAGTGAAGAAGTTGGCTCACCATCTTGACCAATGCAGTATACAAGACCGATTTGGCAGGAAGATCTGAAGGTACACGCACAATATCGCCTCCATGTTGGAACAAGGTAGGTATTCCGACACCAGCGTAGTAGGCAAGGTAGTCGTCGCTATATTCCGTCATATTTACTGCTGCTTGTCGTTCAGTTTCTCTAATAACATGGCGTTGCCAC
Source organism: Iris macrosiphon (assembly GCA_036927795.1). Classification (NCBI taxonomy): domain Eukaryota; kingdom Viridiplantae; phylum Streptophyta; class Magnoliopsida; order Asparagales; family Iridaceae; genus Iris; species Iris macrosiphon. The sequence continues at coordinate 31,909,070 of JAYESA010000004.1, read as the reverse complement.
TAGGTGAAGAAGTCCGAGACCCAGTTGAACGCCGCAGGAATATAGTTTAACGGTTTTGTACCTTGCGGAGCAGTTATCATTTTCAAAGTGCGCTTTGGGATAGTTTGTACATAGCCAAACTGATGGAGCACTATCCGGCATATAAGCCTCCTCGATTTTATGACAAGTTATAAGACCATGATATAAAGCGACTGGTTGCAATGGACGACTAGTTTGTCGCAAATCACGATATGGATCCCAAACAATCTGCACCGCATAAAATTTAGCATAACGTCATTTAGCATAACGTAGTCAATTATTACCAAACATTAAAAAATTGGGTCTCAATTCACCTCTTCTGTCGTCATATCTTTGAGTGCATTCCGTAGGACGGCCAATGTGTGAGGACGTTTGGCATCTTCCTTAGTTGGCTTACATCGGCATATTCTATGAAGGTTCTCGTCATACCCTCAGTTCAGTTTAGCCCGCTGCAGGGTTGGAAAGTGCTCGTATATCCATGCCTTCACGTAACCAGGTTAAAAAAATATTATTCCAAAAATTAACAACAAAATTTTAAATTATGTATACAAGTTGACAAAGATATATTTATACATGGAGTAGAGTCTGGCATCCGGATATTATCTTCGAACCCACGCGGGATGGCGCACCAAGCTCGTGGTAAAGGTATGCTAGTATACCGCTTCCCCAAGATAGTTCTTCCACCGTGTCAATGTTGTCCAAATTGAGAAGATATTTGGCATATATGGACGTTCCAGACTTATCCGTAATGCCGACAGCCCATAAGATGAACTGCATATATCCGCGGGCCATATTATCGCTATTATCCATTTCGGGGTCCGGATCAGCGAATATCTCCTCCAAATATTTTAAAGGAAGTCCGTAGGACTTCTTGAATTCTCGAAGAGTGGTAAAACTAGTGGCATCAACTCCTAGACACCCTGATACATAATCCACAATATGGTCGTAAAAGTTGATGCTTGACTCATCAAAAGTTTGATTCATCATGACTCGACTATCAACCCTAAGTCCCAATATATGATGGACGTCATCAAGGGTAATCGTCAACTCTCCATTGGGTAGATGGAAAGTGTTGGTTTCTGGATGACATCGTTCTACAAATGCTGATATCAGTGCATTATCCACCGTCGTATATGAGTAGCTACCCAAATATTGTAAAATGGTGGGACTAATTTTTGCCTTCACACCGTCTCCCAATAATTCATACCTCCATGTATTGTATTTTTTTCCGTGGTTGATCACCATCAACATACGAGAACTCTCCTGAAAAGTAAATAATTGGATGAAGTTATACCTCTATGTAAAATATACTTATCTATAAATAATTGGATGAACCTTGAACTTACAACTATATATAAAATTATCAAAACGTAATGTACTTACCGGATTGTTCCATATTTGGTATGCAATATGGTTTTCGATCGACGGTAACATAGAGCAACCGTTTGGACGAGTCTCGACTGGACTATCTGGCTGCTCAGAAGGTCCTGAACCGTTAGTAGCCCAGTTTCTGAGGGTTTATGGGAGACTCTCGACAGGACTATCTGCAGGCTGAGAAGGTCCTGAACCATCAGTTGGCCGATTTGGGACATTTGGCATTTCCTCATCGGAGGAGGAAGAAGAACCTGAAGAACTAGGAGGAGCACGTCTCTTCGAACGAGTGACAGTCTTCTTCGTCAATCGACGTTTCCTAACTTCAGGGCGTGCCTCGGGGTCGCGGATAGTGACACCTGGTTCAATAGTACGCGAAATATTGTGTTCCTTACGCATCGACGCAGTAGGGCATCTTCTGATGATATCTTCATCCACAGTGCCCTTCCGAGGGTCATGACTATAAGACAAAAAATAAAATTTTATTTAACATCCTAAATTAATTTAACATTCAGGACTGTAGAAATTTCTACAGTCCTATACGTATACAGGACTGCATAAATTTTCACAGTCCTAATTTTTTAGGACTGTTAAATTTCTACAGTCCTTTATAAATTTAGGACTGTAAAAATTTCTACAGTCCTTAATGTATATAGGACTGTAGAATTTTTTACAGTCCTAAATCTATATGGGACTGTAGATATTTCTACAGTCCCGCCCGATACTGCTCGATACTTTCGATGATTGTCGATATTGTATGCCCTAAAATCGGGTATGGCCATCCAAGTAAACGTCTAAACTACATCATAAACTATATTCAGGACTTGTATGCCCTCATTTGAAGAATGGAAAGAAAATCACTCAAATTTTTCGAAATGCAATAGGAATTTTTAAATTTTTTGGAAATATTTGTAAATACAATAGAATAAGGAGAAGAAAAAATTGTACCTTGATTCTTTCGAGACTTTGGGAGCCATCGACAAGGAGGAGGAGGAGGACGAAGTCGAGGAGAACGGCTCCGGCGGGAGGGGGGAGGGCTCCGGTGGGGTTTGGAGGATTTGGGAGGAGAGTTTCAAGTTTGGGCTAGTATGAGTAAACTAATAGGCTAGTGTGAGTAAACTTTGTTCATTAATGGGCTAGCCCCAATCCTGGGCTAGCCCTTAGTAAAGTTTGTAGCGCCATTATCAAAAGCCCTAAAAAAGAATTTGGTAATTTTGTTGAACCATGCTGTAATTTTTGATGTTTTTATAAATATTTTAAATATGCATTTTGAAGGTTTTTTTTAATATCCTTATCAAAAAAATACAATTATAATTACTTACATAAAATAGTCTAATACTATTTTTTTCCATTTTTTCTTTGACCGACAATATGCAATGACATTCATAATCACTTAACATCAAATCAGAACTATTCTTTATATATAGACTTACAAATAATTTTATTCTTTCAAAAAACTTTCATAACCGTTTGTTAATGAATTATCAAGTATGGATTGAATCCGTTTAAAAGATGCTACTTAAAATTACTTAAAAATGAACCATTTATAATTGTTCATAAACGGTATTTTAAAAATACATCATAATTGTTATCCAATAATTGTTTCATAAACTTTAGTGTCTTATTTTTTTGCCCCATTTTTTGGGGCTAATTTGCATCAAAATATCCTAAGCTTTTATATTTTTTAATGAAAAATATGTAAATTTTTATTAGCAACTAAATATTCTTCTATTGAACCCTTAACAATGCTAAATATGGCTTTAAAGTGATAAAAATATCCTAAAACAAATGGAACAAAACATTTTTTTTAAAGTATAGTAACCATATATAGAGTAGCCGACCAGGTTCTTTTTTTTCTTTACATTTAATATTTTATAACAAAATTACTACTATTATGGACAGAAATAGTCTTTAAAAAGATAAATTAATAGAAAAGATAATTCTCAATTTAAGGAATTTAGCAACCTGCTAACAAGGTAGGACACAGTAGTTCAGATTACTTTCTTGCAAATAAAAATAGTCCATATTATTTAGTTACAAAAATATACAAGTTTAGGGTATTTAGATGCAAATTAATTCTTTTATGTCTTACTTTTTTCAAATGACGATAAGAAGAAATACAAGTTGCACTGAACTCGAGTAACCCTTGTGGTTACAAGAAAGAGGTATAAGACCATGGCTGGGTGGCGGAAGATCAGTGGATCGAGCCACGCGAGCGTATTATTTCTTCTATTTATTTGGTGGGAGTTGAGAACAATGGACCCAAAAGACATACAACACAGCGTGCACAAAGTCTCGAGTGTTACGTGTTTATATATATATAAGTTGCCAAGTTGATTAATCAAACCTTAATCAAGTTACCATGTCAAACGGTTAAAAGGTTAAAATGGAATTTTTAGAGTCCTTAATAATAATAGTAATGGTAATGAATCAAATAAATACTAAAATTATATATTGTTAGGAGAATAAACAAAGAAGAAATACAAGCATTATATTGATCACTTAAACCAAAGAAAAATTTAAATACTAATTATAAAACTAAATTTGAGTAAGTAATCTTATATCTAATTAACTATTATAAATTTGAAGCAATAGGTGTTAAATCTATTAAACACTTCCAAATGTTAAATCTATCTGCTTAATATAACTTAAAACATATCTAAATAGATTAAATAGAATATATATACGAATATGTAAGTACATAAATAAAGAGATCCATAGGAATATATAAATGCATGGATAAACATGGATAAAATAAATAACATATAGGTATATAAATATCTATGCTCAACTAGTTATATAAACACATCTTGATATAGGCAGCAGTATAGAAAAACATATCTCTAGTATTATAAAGCAGCTTCAAAATAAGCCTTCTAAGTCATATGTACATCCTTAATTAATTAATAAAAAATGGAAGAAAATAATTACAAAATTGAATTTTAATCATAATTAAAAGTTAGTCTAAATGAACCGCCATGATCAAAAATTAAGGAGAAAAATACTCTAACTAATAGTTTAACTACATGATATTATCTAACTACCTACACATATATCTATAACAAATCCTAATCAAAATATAAATATATCTATAACAAATTATAATAAAAATATAAGCATATATATAACAAATCTTAATTTAAAATTTAAATATTTAAACTATTTTTCAACAATCTCATAAGAAAAAATATTTTACAATTTACTAGTATAATTATATATCGTCCATGTAGCTCACCTCTACCAAACACACCTTACACCCGTTGTCGATCCCTTGCGCGCCATAAACCCGACGAGAATCAAGGCCTTTATCGCGCGGTGTTGTGAGGGTCTCGGTCTAGGGGCCGCAACCCATCTCCTCATCTACTCGTCGTCTCGACCACCATTTGTCATGTCCCGATCTACCGCAGGTAATCGTCTATCCCCGCTGAGCGCGAATTACTGAGCCAACACTCTCGCGGGACGATCTTTTCCATCTGGACGTGATATCGCAGGAGCACAAGTTGCGCCCATGCAAGGCCATGATCCGAACATGCGGTAAATAACTAAGCCACATAGTCGCACAGATGGTCCGAGTGCAGTAGAATAAGAAACGAACATGCGATTGGTAACATGTTCACAAAGTCATCAATAGCGGAACCATTGAATAACACAAGTATAGAAGTAAAATAAACTCTTTATTGATATTGAACAAGTGTTACAAGCGGTACTAGGCCGAGATTACAAGTCACTCAAGACCTCTCTCTCGAAACAGTAAAAGCGTGCCAAGTGGGTACATTTGTGGACTGATACATAGTGATGTTCCAACAATATATCTTGTATATGTGCTTCAGTTCCGGACGCAACGCCCAAGGCTCCAGAGCGAACTCCACGCCTTAGCCCGCGCGAAGGGGTTTCCGCATCGAACAAGGTTCTCCTGTACCCTGCAAGCAATCTGATGGGTTATCAGTACATGAATGAACTGGTAGGGAGGCTTCTCGCCCGCTCGACAAATCCAAACATGTTATATAGGTTCTGCGCATCATCTTTTAAATTATCTTTCTAGTCTTGCCTTAGGATCAGTTTTATGGCATAATAAAAAGCCTAAATCGTGTGGCAGTGCACCGTACGATATAAAAGGGAACACGGCGAGACTTACCAACTTACCATTCTTCCTTCCATGTCCAAGGCAACCAAGTTAAACCAAGCACGAGTATATAAAATGAAATCCAAAGAGAATGCATAAGCAAGTACAAGTGTCATGAGCAAGGTTCTGTTTTAGGTGCACGAGTTACACGGAATATTCAGAAGTGTTGCAAAAGATGTTCACGTATTCAAATATGTACATATGACTTATACTCATAGTCGTTCAAGGTATTTCAGATTATTGGATGCAATGCAAAAACTCATACGCGAATTTCCGCTAAGCGATGATGACTTATCTATATGAACATGAGTCGCTGGCATAGCCATAAAGGAGGGGTTGTAGCCTTGAGCGAGAAAGGCATGCAACGAAAGAACACGGTGCGCTACATGCCATTCTGTCCAAACATGGGACTACTTAGTCTTTCAGCGAGAATTGTCACGCCCAGTCCCAAAATACGTAGGACTAGGAACACGTAAGCATGCCAGTCGTATGTATATGGCAACTCCAATATATGGATACCATAATACATACGTACGTTGTAATATGAATATAACTCACATGTGGTATAAATATAGTGTCACAAGTCACAGGTATACTAATCTCATCCACACAATAAGTCACAGAAAGTAAATAACTGAACTAGAATAAAGAGTCTGAAATATCCAAAATAATAGTCGGGTGGAGACAAATCCACTACCAAAGACTATATCCAAAACTAAAATAAGAGAGGAGTATAAAATCTCCAATATAAAATAATGTGATAAGATAAGAGTATCAGCTGAGAAGATCCATCACTAGAGATAATCAATGATGGTCAGAAGGTAAGACCTCCTCGGAAGAGATAAGTAGTAAGTCCTGATCCGTGCTCCTGCGAATAGTCATGAATATCTACACCTGGAAAGGTACCAGGTCCTCAGAGGGACGTAACAAGATACATAGAAGCAAGCCAATTCGAATACAGTAAACATGCATAATGTTTAAAAATATATAAGTACGCTATACAAGACAATCTATATGAATGCAAATGAGGACAACTTTTTTACGTATGGGCAAGAGTAGGCTACTCGATCTAAGCCTCACAACTCACACACCCGTCAGTGGACATCAGAAATCGTCATACCTCGGGGGTAGCGACCAGCGCGACTCTACAAAAATCGATATACCCCGAGAGTAGCGACCAGCGCGATACACGCCCGTAGTGTGAGCTATATACTATGGTTTACCAGAGTGGTTATAGCACATACGCCTAATGATTGTCCTCTCATGAAGTGTCAAGTGTGTGTCAACATACATATAATAGATAGTAATGACTGAAAGAAAACACACATGCAAAACATATACAGAAAAAAAATAAATATACAGAAATATAAATAGCATGCAAAATACTGTAAGAAATTTGGCAAGGTATCTTTCCTGGTAAGAAAGCTGCAAGTTGTAACGTCCAGGAGTCAAGCACACAAGATCAGAAGCTACGGTCCCAGAATGAACGTCTTCGGATGCTGAAATAAATATCACCAACGTTCCCAGAATAAGCGAGATAGCTAGAAAATACTACCCTTTCGTCCAATTTGGACACAGGGGCAAAACAGTAATTTCGGGTCAAAGCGGGCTCCACATGTGGGCCACTTTGCATCGAAAAGCGTGCCAGGGGTAAAGGTCTCTAAATGAGACAAATTATAGGTCAAATTAATTCTAAACGTCAATACGAACTCAATGGTACGTCCAATTTTGGATTCCGGTGAGCCAAACATAAATTCGCCTAAAAAGTCAACCGTGGGGCCCACCAATTGGCGACTTGGTCAACTATCTCAGAATTGTGTGAAAATTGGGTCACAGGACCAGCGTGTTACCACGAGTCCAATGGCACAAGTTTTGTCGCATTTTGACGAGCGTGCACTAAATGCGCAGGACTTTTGCAAAATTTACGACACGGGGGATTTTCTGCGGATACGGGCTGATTCCGACGCACACACGCGTCCAAACCAATTTCCGTGAAAACCTACACGTTCGGGCATACTGTGCACACCTTTTGGTATACTTGGTATACGATGGAGCGGTCCCGTTTGGCGGAGCGCGCTTCGTATCACAAGTTTTGGAAGTTAAAAAAATAGATTTTTAGTGATTTTTAACCTAATTTAATTCTGCATATAATGCCTAATAAAATAATATAATTAACAGAGAATGATCTCGGTCAGGTGGTCTTTCCGTAGCAAAAAGAATTTCTGGATTTGGATCCTTGTGGTGGGAGATACGAGCCCGTGAACATGGGTCATCGCAAATAGATTTTCTGAAATATAAAAATGTGATTTTTCCTAAAGTTGGCGTCGATTTTTACCTCGTTTTACGCGATGTCCGGAGGAAACTAATTTATGTGATTTAGAGAGGGATATGTCGGGATCGTACCAACGAAGATGGGGTCGAGTTTGGTCGAGCGAGGTGGCGAGAAACTGCGTGGAAAGAGGAGTACTCTACTGTTACTTGTTGTAGTGTTCCGGTCGCCGCGCGCGGTTGACGCGGGCGTGCACGGCGGCGGGCGACGCTGGACCCCGGCGGTGGTCGGCGGTCTCAGGCGGCGGCGGTCGGTGAGTAGGTTAGGGTTTATGGTTAGGGCTTTGGTATTAGGAGTATATATAGAGGGAGAGAGAGAGAGAGAGAGAGAGAGAGCGGGTGAGGGTAGCGGGTCTGGGAACAGTAGCGGTTAGTCGCGGGGTGGGTAGTACTGTTTAGGAACTTCTTCTTTTTCTTTTTCTTTTTCTTTTTCTTTTTCTTTTTCTTATTCTCTTTCTTTTTCCTTCTCTTTTCTATTTCTTTTCTTTCTCTTTTCTTTTATTTACTTTTTTTTTTATTTCATTTCATTTCATTTCTTTTCTTATTTATTTATTTATATTATTATTATTATTACTAATAATAATAATAATATCATCATCATCATCATTATTATTATTATTATTATTATTATTATTAGTAGTAGTAGTATATTATTTATAATTATAATTTATTCCTATTTTTTTTATTCTTTTCTATTAATAGACTTATATATATATATATATATATATATATATATATATATATATATATATATATATATATATATAATTCGAGGAATTTATGTTGGTGCATACAATAAATCTATCAACTGTCCACAGGGTCTCCTACATGAAAATAATTAAGAAAAAATTATATTTGCTTCATAAATCCTCTATTGCGCACTCACCTCGAAATAAAAATTAAATAAATTCTATTACTTCTAATTAGCTAATAAATGCTATAAATCAATTAAATAATTAATAGGGTTTAAAATTTAGGAGTTTTACAAGAATGACGTGCAACGAAAGAACACGAGACGCTACATGTCATCTTGCCCGAACACGAAGATTAACACGATGTTCCGTCCGGATCGGATCGGCCCCAGTGCCCCGGAGACCGTCCACGGGAACCTATTTAATACCTTATGCACAAGTTGTCCGCGACATGCAAGTCCTGGGTCTTCCAGATTCACAACATGACATGATAATTTTTTATTCTTTTTATGAACGAGTATTGCTCTAAGAACTGTGATTCTTGCTTTACTTGAGATGATTCTCGTTCAGAGTTAAACTTAACTTGATCATTTTCCTGGTTCGGGAACTGCCTTGGCGACCTAACGGTCCCGGATACTTGCAGGTTCATATTGCACAGAAGGACTATTTGATAGTCTTCTGGCTAACTAGATGCATGCACGGTATGGATAGTGTTACTGGATCGTGGCATAAAATTATGTGAAAAGCAATAAAACGAGTACAAGTTACAATGTAAGCAGGCAAGCATGCATTTATATTTGAAATACAAGCATTTACGTTAGCACGGTCTATGGTGTAGTGCGAGAAGTGAAGACGTACAGGGACATAGCGAGCAACATAATCTATGGGACGAACAATGTAAACAAGTGAGAAGTGTACTACGGAGAGTATATAACGATCTACTTGAGGCATAGTGGGGTCTACTTGCACGAAGCTAAAGTAGCATGCGAGGGTCTGATTATAAGCCATGTTTTATTTCCATATTCTAACACAAGTAATACAAGATAGGATTATTCCCTTAGCTAGGTGCGTTGTATTCTTTATTAGCATGCGGGAGATGATTCACTTAGAGAATAGCATGTATCGTCCATATTTTAAGTATGCTGGCTAAGCAAAGACAAGTTCATCGTAGCCATCCACCTTAGCGATAATTCGCCTCGGTCGAGCGATACTCGGAGCGAGCCTTTGAAAGTCAAATTTTGAACTCCTGAAGGGACAAGTCTGGAAATCATTTGCATCAAACAAGTCTTCTCGCTCAGCAAAGCGGGTCAGGTCGTTGCACTTGCGCCGTTTGAATCAGTTGTCCACTTGAACAGAACGGGTCGTTATATTATACACCACTCAGAAAAAGTCTCGTCCTCGAGACTTCCTGAGCATAAATCGTTCTATCTTACTATCGAATCTATCTCAGACATAGCAATCGGTGTAGCGTGTGCGCTGGGTCGGTCTCATTGAATGACTCTATCATTCAATCCAAGCTCTGACTCGGTCTCTACTGCGCTTTAGCGCGAAACATATATCGCTTAACACGGGGTCCTTTATAATCCATCTTGAATGATATTCTAAGGCTGAGGCAAACTTATCCAAGTCGTTATACTTGTCCATGCAAATCAAACATATTCACTTGTACTAGCATTCGAGATCAATATATCACGAGTCTGGATCATGCACATATTCAAAGCGTCTCTCAAATATATGTATGTCAACCAACTTAGCGATAGCGAAGTCTTTATACTCAAGTTCAACATATCATTGAGTCTTGGATCGTGCACACGTTCAAGGCATCCCTCAAACATATGCATTCAACCAAACTTAGAGATATTGAAATCGGACAAGCTACTTGCAAAAATCTCAAGGGTTCTCGTCTTATGAATCACGATGATACCTCCAACATGGTCAACCAAATCCAAGTCATTTTCAATCCCACTCAAATCAAGCATAGCACTACCATCAAGCACGATCTATCCGATCAACTGACTAGCGTTCATGTCCATTCGTGTTAAATATAGCACACACTCATCGTTCCAAGTCAAATTCTAAGTCTTGTTACCCCAGTTCCATGGCTTGCTCAGGCAATACTCTAAAGTCGGTTACACAAGTTTTTTTACTCGGTACAGGGTCGCCTGCCTAATTACTAGGTCAGCTCACAAGGTCATAGGTACAAGTTCAAGCACACGATTTATCGTGCAAATTAGTCACACAATGCTCGTCCCAATTCCTAAGGTTAAACCATTATTTATTTGTACGAAATATTCTACCCAAGCTCACTTCACTCAGATTTCTAAATATTGAGCACGGACCATCCTACTCACATTAATACGTTCGTTACACAGGGTTCGAGTCCGTTCAGTAAAATCTATGGTATATCCACGTCGTATGACAAGCCTAGCAGTTTGCATAGTCTATCTCCTCAAACATGTTTTGATAGAATCCATATAATCATTCTAAGTCTAGACCACCAAGCCATGATTTAATTCTAAATCTTCGATCATAACTCCAAATTGTCCAATAAGATTTATGTAACCGTTCACGAAGCTATCAAGCATGACTTACTCCAGGTTCTAGACTAACTCATCTTTGAAATACTTTCGATCCATTTGTATTCCCAAATTTACCTTATCGTGTCGAACCACAAGTCAAGACGATCATTTGATTGTCACACTCCGGTCTTCTGCAAGTTCGATCATCCTCGCTGGACATGAGATCACCACGCCAACGCTCCCACTGGATAATCGTCCTAATCCGGGTGTGCCGCATGTACGAGCATAGAGTTACGCTCGCACAAGACAAGAACGTCGAACATTATGGTTATCATCGAAACGATCGAGACACCTTATCATTATAGTTTGCTCCATCCAATATATATATATATATATATATATATATATATATATATATATATATATATATATATATATATATAATCCTTCAAGTCATGTCCGTTCATGTCGTGATTATAATTCGTCTAGCAAAATCATCCAACTACTGCGTTACCGTTTGATAAATCCATAGTCTTACTTCTAGCACTCCTCAAACAACTAAGTTTAAATACTTAAGCCAAAGTATATCCACTTTTGATACGTTCTATTTTATCGAGTTTGTTTGGAATAATCATCGAGCATGTTTTCGTGAGTTCGATCATCCCCGTCAGACGTGAAATTACCACACCGGCACTCCCGTAGGATAATCGTTCTCGGTTGGGACTGATTTTGAAGGTTATCTTTTTGAACTAGATTCAAGATCGTTCTTCCAAACTCCAGATCAAATCAATTATCGATTACCTCTTTTATCGAACCACAATATCCATACTCAAGTTTTAATCTATTTGATTCAATTCAAAATTGCTCGTACGATCCATCAAGTTTCCACCAAGTTTTCTTGACCAAGATATCGATTTCATTACCATAAATCCCAATTCGAGATAAGCCTTATCACTTTGTTCAAGACATTCTTAATCGTTCAACCAACTATCGTACGAGACATATGAATTCGCTTGAATATTTCCAAATGATCTATACACCACTCAGGAATTGAGTCACCCAATTAAATTCTCAATCGGTGTTCGCATCACTCGCTAGCATATTCACCAAGTCATTCCTTAGAACTCCTGCACGATACCTAAGCATCGCCTGATAAATTTTAGTCTCGTATATATATCATGTTGATAGTCATCCAGGTAAACCATATTTGATTTGTATCTGCTGACACGAAATACCGTCCAAGCTATTTATCAAAATCCAAGCACGATCCTCTATATTCACCTTAGTGATAATATGATAATATTTCTATCAGTTGTCATTCTAAGTCTTATTTATCTTTTCCTGAACGATATCCTAATCTCGCTTGCAACTAGCTCGCACCAAAAGGGTCTTGGCGCACGATACTCAACACAACTTAGCCGAAAGGTTGTGTGCATAGCTAACCGTCTAAACGATATTCTATCTCGCACACTAACCAGCTGGGTAATCATGTATAGGTATTCGGGTTCTCACATAACTTGCAAGTTCTAGCACGAGTCTATTCCCACAAAGTCTAAGGTTGGGACAAGGGTCATCGAATAACTATCTAATTCAAGCAATCATACTCAATCACATATAATTTTTGAAAGTATTTAGACTCATTGTATGGAACATCCCAACGGGTCAACGAGAGAGAGTGTATGCACATAACCCACGAACGAGCTTTTGAAACTGAGAAATTCGATAAGAAGTCCAAAGGGGTAAAGCTATGCTCTGATACCAATATGTCATGGCCCAATCCCCCGCAGGTAATCGACCGTCCCCGCTGGACGCGAATTACCGCGCCAACGCTCCTGTGGGACGATCTTTCTAATCTGGACGTGATGCCGCACGAGCGTAAGCTGCGCCCGTGCAAGGCTATGATCCGAACAGACGATAAAATAACTAAGCCACAGAGTCACACAGATAGTCCGAGTACAGCAGAATAAAAAACGAACAGGCAATTGGTAACAGGTTCACAGAGTTGTCAATAGCGGAAGCATTAAATAACACAAGTATAGAATAAAACAAGCTCTTTATTGATATTGAACAAGTGTTACAAGCGACGCTAGGCCGATACTATAAGTCGCTCAAGCCCCTCTCTCTCAAAACAGTAAAAGCGTGCCAAGTGGCTACATTTATGGAATGATACATAGGCGATGTTCCAACATTATGTCTTGTATATGTGCTTCAGTTTTGGACGCAACGCTCTAAGGCTCCAGAGGTAACTCCGCGCCTTAGCTCGCGCGAAGGGGTTTCCGTACGGAAGAGGTTCTCCCGCACCCTGCAAGCAATCTGGTGGGTTATCAGTACATGAATGCACTGGTGGGGAGGCTTCTCACTCGCCCTACAAATCCAAACGCGTTATATAGGTTCCGTGCACCATCTACTAAGTTATCTTTCTAGTTTTGCCTAAGGATCAGTTTTATGGCATAATAAAAAGCCTAAATCGTGTGGCAGTGCACCGTACGATATAAAAGAGAATACGGTGAGACTTACTAACTTACCATTCTTCCTTTCATGTCCAAGGCAACCAAGTTAAACCAAGCACGAGTTACACGGATTATCCAGAAGTGTTGCAGAAGATATTCACGTATTCAAATATGTACATATGACTTATACTCATAATCGTTCAGGTGTTTCAGATTACTTGATGCGATGTAATGACTCGCACGCGGATTGCCGCTAAGCGAGGATGACTTATCTATATGAATATGAGTCACTAGTATAGCCATAAAGGACGGATTGTAGCCTTGAGCGAGAATAACGTGCAACGAAATAATATTGTGCGCTACATGCCATCATGCCCAAACACGGAACTACTTAGTCTTTGAGCGAGAATGACGTACAACCAAAGAACACGAGGCGCTACATGTCATCCTACCCGAACACGAAGACTAATATGATGTTTCGTCAGGATTGGATCGGCCCCAGTGTCCCGAAGATCATCCACAGGAACCCATTTAATACTTTGTGCACAAGTTATCCGCGACATGCAAGTCTTGGATCTTCCAGATTCACAACATGACATGATAATTCTAGATTCTTTTTTTGAACGAGTATTGCTCCAAGAACTGTGATTCTTGCTTTACTTGACATGATTCTCGTTCAGAGTTAAACTTAACTTAATGCATTCCCCTAGTTCGGGAACTGCCTTGGCGACCTAACGGTCCCGGATACTTGCAGATTCATATTGCATAAAACGACTATTTGATAGTCTTCTGTCTAACTAGATGCATGTACGGTATTGATATTGTTACTGGATAGCGGCATAAAATTATGTGACAAGCATTGAAACGAGGCAAACGAGTGCAAGTTACAATGTAAGCAGACAAGCATGCATTTATATTTGAAACATAAGCATTTGCGTTAGTACGGTCTATGGTGTAGTCCGAGGAGTGAAGCCGTACAGGGACATAGCGAGTGACATAATCTATGGGACGAGCAGTATAAACAAGTGAGAAGTGTACTATGGAGAGTATATAATGATATACTCGAGGCATAGCGGAGTCGGCTTGTACGAAGCTAAAGTAGCATGCGAGGGTCCGATTATAAGCCAAGTTTTATTTTTATATTCTAACGCAAGCAATACAAGATTGGATTATTCCCTTAGCTAGGTGCGTTATATTCTTTATTAGCGTGCGGGGGGCGATTCACCTAGCGACTAGCATATATCGTCCATATTTTAAGTGTGCTGGCTAAGCAAAGATAAGTTCATCGTAGCCACACACCTTAGCGATGATTCGCCTCGGTCGAGCGATACTCCGAGCGAGCCTTTGAAAGTCTAAGTCTGAACTCCTGAAGGGCCAAGTCTGAAAATTATTTGCCTCAAACGAGTCTTCTCGCTGAGCAAAGCGAATCGGTTCGTCGCACTTGCGCCATTTGAATCGAATGTCCGCTTGAACGAAACGGGTTGCTACACCATTGATCCGAGAAACCAGAGCAAACCGACATCATGAGCCTATCACCCTGATCCCAAAGCCCTACCACAACTTTTAGGGAATTCACCAACGTCCCCGCTAACTATACCATGAACTCTTTACTGACCCATTTTCGAACTACAACCTGCCTCACTCATTAACCTCCCAAAATTGCACTTATGAAGTAGCAACAGTCGCGGGAGAAGACAAGGACCAGGTGGGATCTATTCTTGTGGTGCTCTGCCCCTATTGCATCCACGACACATAAACACCATTTTTCGATGGTTCAAGAACACTAGTGACAGCTCCGCAGTTCGTCATGAACACTACGAAGCCTTCTACTACACATGAATATTTTCTCTCCTCATCATTATCATACTACCTCACTAAAATCCTTGTATCAGTCCCCTATAACCTCTTACGAACCAAATAGTTATCGAGTGGTGATTGTAACTTGCCAACATCCTGGATGAACTTGTCTACAATAACCGACCACTTGCAACCACGCAGCCGAGTTGGTCCTCAGAACCTCGCAGAAACTGTAATGCCCCACTTTGCTTGATGGAATATCTTGTTCATCAAGTTCATAAAAACAGCTAGGCATTTGTCAACCCAAAAGGCATCACTAATTAAGAACCCATACTGGCTGTATCTAGTCTGAAAGGCAGTCTTTGGAACATCGTCCTTCTTTACCTTCACCTGATGATAGCCCGATCTCAAGTCAATCTTCGAGAATACCTTTGCGCCGCTCAACTGATCGAAGAGATCATCAATCCTGGGCAACGGATACTTGTTCTTGATTGTAAAATTATTCAAGGCTCTGTAGGCGATGCATATCCACACCATCCCATCCTTCTTTGGCACAAACAACATCGGGACTCCCTATGGCGAAAAACTTGATCTGATAAAACCTAACTCCTCTAGTTCATCAATTTGCTTCTTAAACTCCTCCAGCTCGTTGTTGTTGATTATGTAGACATGTTGCGATATTGGCTCCTCTCTTGGCACTAGATCGATAGAGAATTCAACATCTCTATCAGACGATAATCCCAGCAACTCTTCTGGAAACAGGTTGAGAAAGTCAACTATAAGAGGATGAGGCAATACCTTCTCCTCTACCATCGCTCTAAGAACATCGTCGTCGCTCAACTCTACGGTTCCTCTAGCTAACTTGAATATCGGCTCTCCTGGAGTGATAAACACTACACAATCCCTGCGGTAATCTATAGTAACGCACTGTGTACTCAACCAGTCCATTCCGAGAACTAAGTCATAACTCGGAACTGGCATTACGAGTAGACTGGCACACAAGTCTCGACCTTTATTCTAATTTTCTTTCTATATTCATAAAACTCATCTAAATGTAAGAATTAGGTTCAACAACGGATATGTATTCAAGTTGAATCAAATATTAGGGTGTAAAACCCCTATTTTTAAAAATTGTATTTATTATTTTTATTATTAATTAATAATTTAATTATGATAATTATGTGCTAAATAGGAGAAATAGATTTTTAATAATTTTTATTTTAGATGTTCGGGCACTTAGAGGATTTATGGGACCTTCAGAAATTTTTCGGAATTTATTCCATGTAGGAGACTCCTTGAGCAGTTGCTAGCCTAACGATGTGCATTACCCTAATCTATAAATTTTCTTATGAGAATATATATAAATTATATGTATACACAAATATGTATATATATATGTATATATATATTAAGAAAAGAATAGATTAAGAAAAGAATTATTTAATAAGAAGTATTAAATAATAATAATAATATTAATAATAATAATAACAATAACAAATCAAATGCAGATTTCCCACTCCTTAGAAATGTTGCTATCCCTTCAGCAACTTGAAGTTTCCTAGTAATATACTTTAGTCCACCCGCCCACTTGCAGCCAAACAAACCCGCCCCTATTTACTTCAGCGGTTTCACCCCGCGGCCAACAGTCCGCTTTTTCCCCCTCTCTCTTCCTATATTGATATATATATATATATATTTATTTCTCAAAACCCTAACCTAGTATACCCAGACCTCCTCTTCTCATCTAGAGCCGTCACCGCAGCCAGAGAAGCCCCGCCAAGCCATCCAACCATCCCGTCGACGCCGACCTCGCGCCTGCAGAATCCCACTCGAAGCACCTTCGCTTCGGAGTAATTTTCCGTCGACTCGCTCGACCAAACGCTGTTCTGTCTTCATAGGTATGATCACCCCTTAACCCTCTCCAATATTTGTTTTATAGCCAACCTCGAAAAATGTGTGCCCCTAGGTAAAAAATAGCGTCCAAAGTGGACGGACAGACCCAATTCTGGAATCGCAGAATTCCAGAATGACCACCCATATTGCCGAGTTTGTATCTCCCACCACAGATATCCGAATTCGGTGATTCTTTTTGATACCTGTAGAATACCTGACCTAGTTTATTTTTTGTTAAATAACCCTATGCTATTAGTTGCTGTGGACATAGTTTAATGCGTCACAAAACTACGCGCACCCACTTTTTCCAAATTTCTAAAAGTTGGAAAACGGAGCGCGCCCCGCCAAACGGGACCGCCCTGCCGTATGCCAAGTGTACTGAATGGTGCACGCAGCATAACTGGACACGTAAAAATTTGTGGGAACTGATTCGGACGCGTGTGCGCGCCGAAATCAGGCCGTATCCGCGGACACATCCCGTGTCGCAACTTTTGTGGAACTCGCACGTATTTTGTGCACGCTTGTCAGATTGCGACGAAACTTATGCCACTGGACTCGTGGTAACGCGCTGGTCCTATGACCCAATTTTCACGCAATTCTGAGACGGTTGACCAGATCGCCAATTGGCGGGGCCCGTAGTTGACTTTTTGGACAAAATTGTGTTCGGCCCATCGGAATCCACATTTGGACATACCGTTGGGTTCGTATTAATATTTAGAGTTGTTTGACCTATAGTTTGCCCCATTTAGAGACTGTTACCCTTGGCACACTTTTCGGTGCAAAGTGGGCCACATGTGGACCCCACTTTTATCCGAAATTACCATTTTGCCCCTGTATCCAAATTAGACGAAAGGGATGTGCTTTTTAGCTATTTTGCTCATTCTGGGAACGTTGGTGATGTTTATTTCAGCATCCGGAGACGTTCATTCTGAGGCCGTAGCTTCTGACTCTTGGTGTTGACATTAGGACACTACATTTTGCAGCTTCTTGCCATGCAAGATATCTTACCAAATTGTTTACAGTACTTTGCATGCTATTCATATTTCTGTTTAGTCATTGCCTGTGTAGTTTCGTTCAGTTATAGTCATTGCATGTGTAGTTAGTTCAGTCATTACTATATATATTAGATATGTTGACACACACTTGACACCTAGTATCATGAGAGGACAATCATTAGGCGTATGGGCTTTTAACCACTCTGGTAAACCGTAGTATATAGTTCGCACTACGGGCGTGTGTCGCGCTGGTCGCTACCCCAGAGGTATGTCGATTTCTGTATAGTCGCGCTGGTCGCTACCCCAGAGGTATGTCGATTTCTGATGTCCATTGACGGGTGTGTGAGTTGTGAGGCTTAGATCGAGTAGACTACCCTTGCCCATACGTCGAAAAGTTGTCCTCATTTGCATTCATATAGATTGTCTTGTACAGCGTACTTATCTATTTTCAAACCATATGCATGTTTACTGTATTCAAATTGGCTCGTATTTTCTGTATCTTGTTACGTCCCTCTGAGGACCTGGTCCTCTGCCAGGTGTATCTGCTCTTGAGTATTTGCAGGAGTACGGGCCTGGACCTGACGCATTATTTTCTGTCGAGGAGGTCTTACCTTCTGAGCATCGTTGATTATCTGGCGATGGATTCTTTTAGCTGATACACTTCTGTCTTCATATTATTTTATATTGGAGATTCTATACTCCTCTCTCATTTTAGTTTTGGATATAGTCATTGGTAGTGGATTTGTCTCCACCCGACTATTATTTTAGATATTTCAGACTCCTTATTCTAGTTAGTATTTCTTTTCTATGACTTATTGTGTGGATGAGATTAGCATATCTGTGACTTGTGACATTATTTATACCACATGTGAGTTATATTCATATTACAGCGTACGTATGGGTTATGGTTTCCATATATTGGAGTTGCCATATCCATGCGGCTGGCATGCTTACGTGTTCCTAGTCCTACGTATTTGGGACTGGGGCGTGACATGTTTTTGTGGTGGCCCATGCAGGTCGAGTTAGCCGTTTCGGTTACGTAACTGTACCGAGCGGGCCTGCACCTAGGATTAGAATTTTAGATCTCATCCATACTTGACTATAACTTACCTTCCTTCCAACATGTCCTACTTAAGTGCTTGCATCCTGCTTGATTCATGTACTCTTCTTAATCCTTCGTCCATCTCTTGCAGAGAGATGAATTTGCATAACGGGCATGCCGCCACCGGGGATAACACGTCTCCAGGGGACGACGACCAACCACTAGGAGTGACCTCAACGACACCTCTTCTTCACGGACCGGATGGACTGACTAACAATCAAATTCCATCAACTCCTTCCACGATACCTAATAGGACTTTTCCAACTCCACTAGCACCGCAGGATGGCCAGACACAGCTGTTCCAATTCTTCCAGATGATAATACAGGAACAAAGACAGCAGGCAGCCAAGCAGAGGCAGCAAACAGCAGAGCAAAGGCTAGAATTTCTGGCAGCACTTGAGAGAATGGCTGCACTAGCCCCTGTACCAACCCAGGCACTAGCTTCAGTACCACAAGCTCGGGTCGGTTCAGTCAAGGACTTCGTGCAGATGGGCCCTAAGCCATATAATGGCAATGAGAGTCCAGAGGAGACCACAAACTGGATTGCCAATACCAAGAAGTTGTTAGAGGCATCACAACTACCTACTGACCTATGGATGATAGGCGTGAGGACTCAGTTAGAAGGCAACGCGCATCACTGGTGGGAATCAATGGAGCGCCAGTTGGGTACGCGTCAGACTTGGAAACAATTCTTGGAATGCTTTGAGAGAAAGTACTTCCCGGATACTGTAAGGGACGTATTGTATGATCAGTTCCTCCATCTAGAGTAAGGGGACAAGACGGTTGATGAGTATGACACAGAATTTAGTCGTCTCAGTAAGTATGGCACAGTCCTAATACCTAATGACTTGGAGAAGGCTGAGAGGTTTCACCGTGGGCTGACTCAGGAGCTCCAGCACTATACTAGCTCACAGTCCCGGATCTCTTATGCCGAGCTATTGACAGAGGCCAGGATCCAGGAGGCCATCAGCAAGGGAAACGGGATTCAACAGAGAAGTCACCAAGGACCAGTAAGGATACAGCAAGGAGGACCCATTCGACACCCTTTGACACGCCAGCAATCAGATAGTGCTGCACCATATCCAACCCAGGGGCATCGTACTTGTAACTTTTGTGGTATACCAGGTCATATTCATAGAGATTGTCGTCGACGATTGGGATTGTGCATGGTATGTGGATCAAGTCACCATCAAGCTCGAGAATGTCCTCAACAGAACCCGGGGTCTATGGCATTAAAATCAGGAACACCGCATACACCCTCAAGTATAGAAGACCAAAGTGACCCACCATTGCTTCTACAGTCTGCACAAATGGAGAGAATTAGACCCCAGTTGAATAACCAAGGACAAGGCCAAGCACTCATTATGACAAGTATGGGAGAGCAGACACAGGAAGCCGTAGATACAGGTACGACCTTTTAGTTATAAATGTCTTTGCATACTCATAACCCCATTGTGACACAAGATCTTAGATGTATAAATAGATGTAGAACTATATATGGTAGTTTAGCAGTTATGAGGATGTAGGTATATTTTACCCAGGTGGCATACACGCGATGCCAATGGATGACGTGAGTAGCAGTAGTAGTATTCTTCCCTATTTTTTTTTATCTCGTCCTCTTGGGGTGACTCATCTTCCCCTTTAATATTAATTCCTTATCTCGTGCGTAACTCTTCCTATCATAGTCATATCTTTCGTGCCATTATGAATTGTTTGATATCAATCTCACCCCTATTTTGTTAGTTAAACATAAATATGTTAGTAATGCTTGATAGCTAAGGATGAGTTCTTAATATGTATATGCACTATAGCAATATATGTATTCTTTATTAGTTTAACCCTTAAGTAGCACCATGCAGCATAGTAGAAATTGTTAGATCATTTGAGATAGATCATACCCCTAATAGTTAGTCAAGACCTTAAGTGTTCCCTAAAACTTAGACTATGCCTAGGAAAGAGTTGATGGCACTTGTTACGAACTGATGACTATGACAAATCGCTGGCAAGATAGCGACAGTTGCCGCCAGACGATTATGGTAGAAGTAGTCGAATTACTTGCAGCCATACTGGCCAGGTGGCGAGGCAGTATTAGACTATGATACTTGACGGTTATGGGAAAAAGTCATAGTTATGAGATTCCAGACAGGTATCCCAAGATTCTCGACCCAATAAATGTATTGCCTTACAAACCTAGACAATAGCTTCAAAGAATGTGACTACCTGTAGAAATTTTGTAAGTTGGGTAGTGTAGACGAGTTAGAGGATGATAAAATAGTGGATGGACAATAGATGAGAAAGTGTTAGAATGACAAACCATGAGTTTAGGAGTCCTACTAGAGACCAGTGTAGTATAATAGTTATAGTTATCATTATGAATATGGGTTAGTGTCAATTTCGAGGACGATTTTTTTGTAAGTTGGGTAGAATGTAAAACCCCTATTTTTAAAATTTGTATTTATTATTTTTATTATTAATTAATAATTTAATTATGATAATTATGTGCTAAATAGGAGAAATAGATTTTTAATAATTTTTATTTTAGGTGTTCGGGCACTTAGAGGATTTATGGGACCATCAGGAATTTTTCGGAATTTATTCCATGTAGGAGACCCCTTGAGCAGTTGCTAGCCTAACGATGTGCATTACCCTAATCTATAAATTTTCTTATGAGAATATATATAAATTATATGTATACACAAATATGTATATATATATATGTATATATATATTAAGAAAAGAATAGATTAAGAAAAGAATTATTTAATAAGAAGTATTAAATAATAATAATAATATTAATAATAATAATAACAATAACAAATCAAATGCAGATTTCCCACTCCTTAGAAATGTTGCTATCCCTTCAGCAACTTGAAGTTTCCTAGTAATATACTTTAGTCCACCCGCCCACTTGCAGCCAAACAAATCCGTCCCTATTTACTTCAGCGGTTTCACCCCGCGGCCAACAGTCCGCTTTTTCCCCCTCTCTCTTCCTATATTGATATATATATATATATTTATTTCTCAAAACCCTAACCTAGTATACCCAGACCTCCTCTTCTCATCTAGAGCCGTCACCGCAGCCAGAGAAGCCCCGCCAAGCCATCCAACCATCCCGTCGACGCCGACCTCGCGCCTGCAGAATCCCACTCGAAGCACCTTCGCTTCGGAGTGATTTCCCGTCGACGCGCTCGACCAAACGTTGTTCCGTCTTCATAGGTATGATCACCCCTTAACCCTCTCCAATATTTGTTTTATAGTCAACCTCGGAAAATGTGTGCCCCTAGGTGAAAAACAGCGTCCAAAGTGGACGGACAGACCCAATTCTGGAATCGCAGAATTCCAGAATGACCACCCATATTGCCGAGTTTGTATCTCCCACCACAGAGATCCGAATTCGGTAATTCTTTTTGATACCTGTAGAATACTTGACCTAGTTTATTTTCTGTTAAATAACCCTATGCTATTAGTTGCTGTGGACATAGTTTAATGCGTCACAAAACTGCGCGCACCCACTTTTTTCAAATTTCCAAAAGTTGGAAAATGGAGCGCGTCCCGCCAAACGGGACCGCCCCGCCGTGTGCCAAGTGTACTGAATGGTGCACGCAGTATAACTGGACACGTAAAAATTCGTAGGAACTGATTCGGACGCGTGTGCGCGCCGAAATCAGGCCGTATCCGCGGACACATCCCGTATCGCAACTTTTGTGGAACTCGCACGTATTTTGTGCACGCTTGTCAGATTGCGACGAAACTTGTGCCACTGGACTCGTGGTAACTCGCTGGTCCTGTGACCCAATTTTCACGCAATTCTGAGACGGTTGACCAGATCGCCAATTGGCGGGGCCCGTAGTTGACTTTTTGGACAAAATTATGTTCGGCCCATCGGAATCCACATTTGGACATACCGTTGGGTTCGTATTGACATTTAGAGTTGTTTGACCTATAGTTTGTCCCATTTAGAGACTGTTACCCTTGGCACGCTTTTCGGTGCAAAGTGGGCCACATGTGGACCCCACTTTTATTTGAAATTACCATTTTGCCCATGTGTCCAAATTAGACGAAAGGGATGTACTTTTTAGCTATTTTGCTCATTCTGGGAACGTTGGTGATGTTTATTTCAGCATCCGGAGACGTTCATTCTGAGGCCGTAGCTTCTGACTCTTGGTGTTGACATTGGGACACTACATTTTGCAGCTTCTTGCCAGGCAAGATATCTTGCCAAATTGTTTACAGTACTTTGCATGCTATTCATATTTCTGTTTAGTCATTGCCTGTGTAGTTTCGTTCAGTTATAGTCATTGCATGTGTAGTTAGTTCAGTCATTACTATATATATTAGATATGTTGACACACACTTGACACCTAGTATCATGAGAGGACAATCATTAGGCGTATGGGCTTTTAACCACTCTGGTAAACCGTAGTATATAGTTCGCACTATGGGCGTGTGTCGCGCTGGTCGCTACCCCAGAGGTATGTCGATTTCTGTATAGTCGCGCTGGTCGCTACCCCAGAGGTATGTCGATTTCTGATGTCCATTGACGGGTGTGTGAGTTGTGAGGCTTAGATCGAGTAGACTACCCTTGCCCATACGTCGAAAAGTTGTCCTCATTTGCATTCATATAGATTGTCTTGTACAGCGTACTTATCTATTTTCAAACCATATGCATGTTTACTGTATTCAAATTGGCTCGTATTTTCTGTATCTTGTTACGTCCCTCTAAGGACCTGGTCCTCTGCCAGGTGTATCTGCTCTTGAGTATTTGCAGGAGTACGGGCCTGGACCTGACGCATTATTTTCTGTCGAGGAGGTCTTACCTTCTGAGCATCGTTGATTATCTGGCGATGGATTCTTTTAGCTGATACACTTCTGTCTTCATATTATTTTATATTGGAGATTCTATACTCCTCTCTCATTTTAGTTTTGGATATAGTCATTGGTAGTGGATTTGTCTCCACCCGACTATTATTTTAGATATTTCAGACTCCTTATTCTAGTTAGTATTTCTTTTCTATGACTTGTTGTGTGGATGAGATTAGCATATCTGTGACTTGTGACATTATTTATACCACATGTGAGTTATATTCATATTACAGCGTACGTATGGGTTATGGTTTCCATATATTGGAGTTGCCATATCCATGCGGCTGGCATGCTTACGTGTTCCTAGTCCTACGTATTTGGGACTGGGGCGTGACATAGGGTGAACAAAAATTGGGTTAAATCTATTCCAATTGCTTTGTTCAAATTAAGATTCTCAAGGGTCATCCCAGGAATCCATCAAAAAATTTTAATCTATGATATTACTCGACTTCTTATAATCCATCAAATATATTTTATTGCAGGCTCGCAACAGTACCACTAAACCTAAATACTACCACGACATCACAATATTTATGATGACTGTCCTGCATGGGCCAACATAAAAATATTTCATGACCCGTACCCGATAATTCGGACATGAGTACGTGGGTACGTCCAGCCTACGTCGCAGTGTCGGCAGTAGAACATTGTCTATATAGTCACGCAATCTCATGAAGTTATATATCCATCCTCCTCTAATCAGAGGGAAAACAAAAATATGACATTTATAAATACTACGATCACAAAACTAAAGGAAGATGTCACCAGATAAAATATCGAATATAAGGTTCAAAGAGTCTGTAGTCTCAAGTCTAAATAAACATAATATCCAAGAGTCTAACAAAAGAATAGTGCATGCATATTTATTCTACCGGAGACAAGGTCCAAGACAAATACAGAAATAGGAAAATAGCTGACTAGATATATCTAGAGAGTCGCAATATAGACTGCCACTGCGACCTCATCATGATCCTCCTGAAGGGCAGGATCGAGCCCTCTACAAAATCATCCGGGGTCCATAGTGAGTAGGACACTAGTCCTCGAGGTCGTCTCCTAAATTTTTTAACATATCCATGTCAGGATTGGAGCAAAAGTACATTAATAAAAGCAGTTACAAATACATGATAGACACTATAAAACAAAAATAGCAATGTAATATATAAAAATATGAAGAAAAGACCTGTCATGGCAAGCAAGAACATGGCATATGATGACAGTATAGAGTGACAAGAAAGACTATAACCCTAATGTAATTTTAAAATACTATTGTCAAAATATGATCGACTGCAAGGGGTAATATGGCACATCGAAAAGATGGCCGAAAGTAACAAGCACTACACTACTGTGTAAGACTGAAATCATACGTGAAGGATATGATTTTAGCTATTCACAAACACTACACTAATGGAATTGATCACATAATCACATAGCATTTCTTTACCCCGACTAGCAGTCATGGATTTGAGCTCGATACGTAGATCAAGAACATGCAGGATAACATAAGAAGTGCCAGCAACAAGCAAGCAAGCATGATTTATCCAACAAGTTTGAACAACATATTTCATGACAACGAATCCACATAACTCTAATCCGTGATACAAGCATGTCTATAACTCAAGTAAAACCATTACTAGAACATGCAGTATAGAGACTATCAAGTAATAAAAATAATCAGAGAATGTACTCGCCTACCGCAGTGAGATGATGACATGGAATAGAATCCGTATCGAAGTCCAAATAACCTATATTAAGGATTTACCATGTCAATAAACGATATGCAAATCTAAATCAACATATTTACTAAGTTATTGGTTTCTAGGTTCAATACCTATATCTATTGGCATCTTAAATAGGTAATTTTTCTATGGCTTAAATTTACCCTATTTGAAGTATCTCATAACATTTATCTACTAGTGATACTTATACTTTAATACCAATAATGTATCCATATAGTCAACTTAACGTAAATACTTGATTATATATAACACTCATAGTTTCCTAATTCAATATCTTGGTATTCCAATACCTTGGTATTTACCTATGACTCTTATCCAACTCACTCTAGAATACTCACTTGTATCCTATACATAGCACACTAACTATACTTGACATTAAAATTACTATACCTCATATTTGTTTACACACTGATTCACTTAAACACTCACACTAGACACTCACTCACACACTTGCACCAAGCACACATATGCACTCGTGCACTGCTGCTACTGCTAATGCCAATTGTTGCTACTGCCTCTACTACTACTGCAGCTGCCACTGCTACTGCTTACTGCAGGGGCTGCTGCTTACTGCAGTTGTTGTTGATGCTGCTTTTGCAGTTGCTGCTGCTGCTTATGCTATTGTTATTGCTTTGCTTTCCTGTACTCCCCCCTATATTACACACACACACGCACAAATACATATATATATATATATATATATATATATATATATATATATAAACTTACACACACACACATGTATCTACATATATACACAAACACACACTCTCTCACCTACATATACCAATACCAATTTATATTCAAGATACACAAATCACTCTAACACACAACTAAAACTCATGATACTACCAAGCATCACCATTAGAAATTAGGCCTAGAGATTAGTGGATTTTTAATTGGTTTTATATTGGTTTTGACTCTATAAATTCTAAAGGAAAGTAGGATTTTACCTCTTGGGAAGGGCACCCAAGTACAATCCAAAGGGTTTGGAATCAAGAGCTAAGTCCAACTTTTTCTTCTAGCCTCAAGTTTCCTCTAGCAATCCTCCTTGAGCCCTCAAGCTTTTTTCTCTTCTTTGGAGGAGTTTGGAGAAGTTTTGGATTAGTTTAGGGTTGTGGAGGAAGAAATTTGGAGAAGAAGCGGAGAAGAAGGAAGGAATTAATGGAGTATTTTAATTTGAGAAGAAAGAGGAAAAGACCTTCTCTTAAGGCTACCACTAAAGGGGTAAAAAATAGGTCCCTAATTACTTGTTTGCCATTGGATATTACCTATAGCTTAGGAGGGAAGCAGGGGCTCCTAATGGTTGAGGTTTGGATTGTGAAAAGACTAGTTTACCCATAGATATTTCCATGACTTAAGGGTGAAGGAATAGTTCTTATTGGTTGATGGTTGAGGGTTAGGAAAATTATCATTTTACTCCTAGATATTAATCATGAAGAGGTTGGAAAGAAAAATATCTAGATATTTTATAATCCAAGATTAACCCTATCCTAAACATAATTCTTTCATTAAGCTAAACCAAGGTTAACATTAAATTAAATACTAATTAGGATTAATTAACTAATCACTAATTAGAATTTAATTAGTCCTAACAATAATAATTAAATAAATATAATTTAAAATTTTAGGACAGTGGAGGTTACAATGTTATGCGTAGTATATCATTTATGACCAGGATCTCGTCAACATCAATAACTCGACCAAGACCGAAGTCCCTGACGATCAACTTCACCGTATGTCTTGGTTGCATATCCCCGACTTCTGTCTTCCAACGAAAAATGCTTCATTTATATCGAGCTTATTTACCCTTGGTTCGCCCTACCAAGCGGATGGTGTGGTTCTCTCGAGATTCAAGCTCCTGAACCTGTCCACCTTCGTATCAGATAATGAAACTCCCCCGTACATATGCATCATCGAGTAGAACATCGTGAACTATATACGTCATCGATGACCCACAGCTCCCCCCTAGAGTTATGCAAATGAAGATGTACCTGTCTCAGCTTGAGTTTGTTTTATACCTTGATCTCATTCCCGGCTTCGAACTGCTGAAACTGATGTTGCTCTAGGCTTTGGGGAACCTCTATTACCAAAATGGTATCAGTAGAATAACCCATACCTGGAGACCAGCCAACTATCATGGGATCGACAAATTGGCCCTCAACCTTTGATGCATTTCCATTTATCGATTTGTCTCGATGAGCTGAATCATCATTTTCCCTCAAGTCATCATGATGACTCCCTTTGACAAGTTCCCGATGATCCACAAACTCATATCGAATATTCCTCGAACCTCCATCTAATGGCTATGGTATGTCTGTACACCTTATCATGTACATACCACGATATATATATCTTCTCGAACTAACAGTTTGAAACCCATGGTAAGATTTCAATCTTTATCCCCGAGCATACTATGACAACCATAATCTCTAGCTTTTCTACCGATACCAAGTTATAGTGCAAACTCGGTACATGGTGAAGCTCCTTGAGGATGAGTTTCTCGCCAAGCTCCATTGTCAAGTGCACGTTATTGATACCAATAATTACAGCCATCCCTTTGTCGTCTATCTTCACACGTCCAAACCTACCACTCTGGTATGACAAAAGATCCTCCTCTGTGGAGTAGCGTGATATGATATCCCGTAACCAAAACCTAATTACTGTTATGACATATGCCACAAGGTTTCTCTGCGTAGGTTACTGTGATGATGAGATCTCCCATAGCCATAAAATATATATGATCGTCCTTGCCTTTGGCCTTCTCATCTTTGAGCTTCATTCAGTCCCTTTTAAAATGACATATTTTACTACAGTGATAGCATCCCTCTTTGCGGTCCACCCTCACAAAATCTCGAGAACTCCCTTATGTTCTCAATTGTGGCCTAAGCCTTCCCTTACCGTAAGAAAAAAAAATCAGAGTGGACTCTTATTGTGGTTCTATCTGTTTATATCGGATCTCTTTGTTCAACATACTACTTTTGACTGTTCCCATCGTGACAACTCCATCATACACGAAGTTACTCAAAGATACCACCAAAGTTTTCCAACTTTCTGTCAAAGAACTCAAAAGTAGCAGGGCCTGAAGCTCATCGTCAATCACTATCTTTATCATTGACAATTAATTGGTAATACTCTAAACCTTGTTTAGATGTTGTGCCACTGAGGCATCATTTATGTACTTCAAGTTGACAATTTGGTGAATAAGAAATGCATTATTAACAGTCGTCTTCTGCTCATATAGCGAATGCAGCTTCTCCCATAATATGTTTGCCGAACTCTCCATAGACAGGTAATGAAAAATCAAATCGTCCAGCCATTTGGTGGATGAATCCAATGACCTTCCTATCCAAACATTTTCAGTTATTAGCATATTTATCTGATAGCTTAGCGTTGTCTCCCTCCAACGGACCATGTAAATTCTTGCATCACGGTAGATCCTGCATCATTGGATTCCAAATCACCTAGTTCTCCCATGTGAGGGTAATAATACGTATGTTCATCTGCTCTATAAATATGGTTGCACATTCGCTCTCAAAAACTTGAGAGTTTTATACCAATTATTGGTCCTCAAAATACTGCAAAAATGATGTTAATCCGCCTTAAGATAACAAACCCCCATCTTATGTGAGTAATAAGACAGATCAAATACAATATATATATATATATATGTGTGTGTGTGTGTGCGTGTGTGTGTGTTCGATGATTATGTCACCTGGACAAATCCTAATCTACATAATTCAAAAAGATACAAGATTGAATACCATATGTTGAACCCTTTTCCCCCAAGTTCAATCTCTCACCAATCTCAAGAAGAAAAAGAATATACACAATAAATCACTCACCCAACACTATGATGATCTTCCTAAATGAAGAAGAATTTTTGAACAGATCATTTCTTCTAACTGTTTTGAATGACGAGACCTAAGAGCAAAGTACGGACTTTCTCTTTGATTTTTGTGGACTTACACCCTTGAATCTCCCGTATGAACTTCTTGCCAACAACCCTCATCTAATGCCCTGCTCCTGGCGGTCCACTACATGATGCTTGTGGCTAGTAACATCCGGTCAAAATTGGGTATTAGGGTAACCTTTCGGCATCTAATTGATCGAGATTAATGTAAAAAAACTTTTCAACTCATGGATTGACTTCTGTTGGAATGAGTCCAAGATCTAGTGAATTATGCTTTGGCGAACGAGCTCTATATAAGAGTTTCTTCTCATAGCTTTTCATTGTAGTTTTCGTTGGACGTTCATGTTGCTTATTTTTTGATGCAATTTTGTGATAGTTTTTTATGATTGGTTCTTTTGCCCGTTTTCATCAAATTTTATGTATTCATTCTTGAGAATTCTGAGAGAAAGAAAGAAAGATAAAGGAGGTTTACTGATTAGATATTGGTGCCATTATAGGAGGTTGCATAACTGAGGCATGACCATGCAAGGTGGGTGGTTTTGTCCCTTCTTCTCTACTCCTTCATGTTCTAACAAAATAAATTCTCTTGTTGCCTTGCTACGTCCATAGATCGATGATGTCTTAGTTGATGTAAAGATAAATTATGACACATGTTTAATGCAACTGTTGATATGAATAAGACACATGAAAGATGAATTGTTAGTATAATTAACACAAGAATGCTATGATGTAAGTTTTACATGAGAAATGATGTTATACTATAAAATATGGTCATGTTGGGACTGATTGGTCACCAAGTGAAAGATAAAAAAGTTGGGACTGATAGGTCACCAAGTGTTTCTTCGATGAATGATATGTACAATGTTTGTTCTGTTTACTTTTATATTTTACCAAGCAAGTTATGCTTATAGTTGAATTTGAATGGAAGGTTTGAAAAGTTTTCTCGAACGGTACCCGGGGCACCGGGAACTACTTTGACCTAAGGGGGGGAAATTCGGATGTGCTAATAGGTATGAGGTATTATGGAGTCTTCATTGAGACTTGCAACCTGCTTTGAAAGGGTGTGTCACAATATTATGTAAAAGTCCATAGTGCAGTAATCACCCATGACACATATAGACAAAATACATGCTAATGAATGTATTATGAAGGGGCGGTAAGTATTATCATGTATTCTTATGCAGGGACAGTGATTCGATCGTGGATAAAAAATTATGTTTAAATTGATATAGCATGTTTTACTGTTTTCACTTTATCGTATGAATATGAATTATTAATTGAACATAGTCCCTAATAGAATAATCATTTTAATAAATATTTGCTCACATGACTAGCAGTGTGGTTTAGGTGAGTGCGTAGTTCGGCTCACCAGTACATTCCCAAGTGTGCTGACCCCTCCTCTACATGTGTTAGAGAAAACACGAGCGTATGAGGGAGATAAAGATTGCGTTGCAGTTTTCAAGCTTCTTCCTATTTCAAGTATTCGGAGTTTCGTTTCAAGCATTTTGATTTTAATTGTAATAAAGGTGCATAATGTATGGAATGT
This sequence comes from Iris macrosiphon, assembly GCA_036927795.1. NCBI lineage: Eukaryota > Viridiplantae > Streptophyta > Magnoliopsida > Asparagales > Iridaceae > Iris > Iris macrosiphon. Next base: position 31,877,724 of record JAYESA010000004.1, on the reverse strand, counting down.
GATATTATTTTATGACCGCCTATCTGTTGTTTTTATTTTGTAATCTATGTAAGTCAAAAAGTATTTCAAGTTGTACAAAGAAAAGTTCTATTTTACTGCAATAATTCAATAAAATGAACTATTTCTTTCTATACCGTGCATTCAATATTTTTGTTGTTTTTTTGCTAAGCTTTAATTTTAAAAGAATATTATTCGTGCATGTTCTTGTCTTGTACAAAGTACAAATTTAGACTTGTACGACATCGCATCCGATGACGACTTATCGATTTTACAGAATGAGGACATGACATATACCAGAGACAGACAATGTTAATGTGATCTCTGTAGCGCCCCGTTCTCCCGGTGCGGAGAGCGCGGCTAAGAAACACAAGACGGTATCGTTCGATCGGGATAGATTGAATTAAGAACTCGTCCTCGTTATGGATTTGTTTCTTCGGAATCGATTCCCATATTCAGTGGACTGCGCCCCCGGGATCGGCTTAGCGGCAGAGTCAGGAGGGACCCCTCCGCTGCTATCTTTTATTGCCTCGGTTTTCGATGTCGCTTGTTGCTTTCGTGCTTTGAGTTGGTTTTGGGATTTGCTTGTTTTCCTTGAACGGTTTCGATGGTTTTCATTGTTTTCGTTCATTGACTTGCACTTCTATTCCGAGATTGGAAAGAGAGGAAGAAGTATTAATCGAGCTGTTCGTGTGCAGGTGAACGAGCAGTAGGCGGCTTGCGAACGGAGTCGTGAAGCGCCTCTTTCCTTCTTTCTTCCAAATCTAAGTGAGTGGCTACCAACCCGATTAGCTAGCTCTGCTTCCAGCTTCACTCCGTTGCCCCGATCAAACGATACCAAGTAATAATAAAAGAAACCAAGATAAAAGAAAATAGACTTGGTTAATACTGCTTGTCAATCAAACTGTGAACGGTTACTTACTTGCATGCGTGTTCGCTCGGAATATTTATCATATGCATAATACAAGTTAGAATGTATGCTCTTCTTTAAATTATGCTATGAATATAACTCATCCTGAATGCAATAATCTGATAAGGAGACTATGCCAAAGTAGCTCTCCTCCTGTTACTGTCCCGTGCCTGTTATTGCCCTGATTTGCCTCGACTGCTAACTTAGTGTATATGTTGATCACGGATAACTTGTGCACAAGGTCTTAGTTCCTGCGGACGGTCGCTGGGGCACTGGCACCGATCCGATCCGGACGGAACTCCTGAATAGTCGCCTGTATCGGATGAAATAACTTGTGACGCCCTGTTCAACTTTCCGTTACTTGTTATTTCATTCATGTACTATGCCCCGTCCATTATGGCATCCCGCCAGTGATCCCCTGTATATTTACACCTGTTGCATACTAATTTGTGTCTCCGTGGCAGGGAAGGCATGGTAAGTATTGTGCAGGTAATTCAGACGGTCAGGTAAAATCCACCGAACGGTGGCACGTTCATTTCAGTAAATTCAATATGCTGCTTACTTGTAAATGAACTAAGGCAAGATAGAAACCCACGAAATATGCATGCTTCACTAAACAATGTGTTGATTGGTATAGTCAGGCTAGCTCGCCTTCACCAGCATGTTTCAATATGCTGACCCTCGTTGAAACAGGTTCTCCGCACCAAGGCGAACCGAGCGAGGAGCCGAAGTCGTCTTCCCGATCCAGTCCAACTGTTGGCGCATCTTCACCGCGCCTCGAAGCCTTTTTGGAGCCAGAAGCTGCAACTCTTCATACACAAATGCAGCTCCGTGGCAAAGCGATCCTCCAGCCTGGAGGTCTTTATCGTTTTGAGTTTATAAAAGGATGTAATGTACAGGACTGCTATCTCATTTTGAGTAGCTGACTCGTTCAGGAGTTTGTAATAGATGTTCATTATCAATAAAGAGAACTTTTCTATGTTTCAAATCTGTGTTTCAATTTATCTGCGTACTCTGAATACGTGCTTGCTATGCAAATCATTAAAGCCTTGTGCGGGTGCAACTCCAGGCCCGCACGGCGGTCACGACTCGGGGGACGCCTCGGGGCGTGACAATCTCTACTACAATAATTGTTCAACATCGGTGGAAAAGAGAGAACAATCTTTGCAAATCGCTAATTCTAAATTTATTGGAGGACAACTTAGCTGAATCCTAGAGAAAGAAGGAAAAGACTAGAGATGTTTGAGAGTGTCTCATAAAACGGTAAAATGACAATGAAAATATGTCACATCCGGTGATGACTTATTGGTTTTACGGAATCAAGGCGTGACATATACTAGAGACATACAATGTTAATGCGATCGCTATTGCAATAATTGTTCATCGTCAGTGGAAAAGAGAGAACAGTCTTTGCACATAGCTAATTCTAAATTCATTGGAGGACAACTTAGTTGAATCCTAGAGAAAGAAGGAAAAGACTAGAGACGTTTCAGAGTCTCTCATCAAATAGTAAAATAACGATAAAAATATGTCCAAAATGTATCTCATCAACAAATTCATGTCTATGGAGTTTGAAGATGAAAAGAATATACTATCATTGGTGAAGGAACTATTGAAGCTTCAACAGATGATAGAGGAAGTGAATCATATTGACAAATTCATGTAAGGAGTAATTCTTTCTAAATTTCTTATCAGTTGTTATCGCTTCACTACCAATATATATCGAAAGAAGGAAAAAGTGAAGCTAGAAAATTTTATATGCTTCATCCATATTGAGAACGAATCTAGACAACAACAATACTCAGTCTACTATAAATGCCTCCAAAAATGTTAAGAAAGATAAAGAACAAATCTATAGGCAAAGTCTTGTCAAATTTCTTACCCTTTTCTCTCATTTCTTTATTCCATTGACTCATTTGCAAGTCGTCCAAGGTTTGCAGGAGAAGAGCCAACCTAGCACAGACTACGTAGTCTTCTGCCCACCATAGTATGCTAATCTTCTAAAGTGTATCTTACTGTAAAATTTTGATAACATTTAGAAAGAGTAAGTACAATCATGCACATGTGGACCAATAGGAACAGAGTGATATATATATATATATATATATATATATATATATATATATATATATATATATATATATATATATATATATATATATATATATATAACTTAATACCCTCAACTATCACTAATGTTCAACTTGGTACCCTCAACTTTGATATGTACTAACTTAATACCTTATCCCAACTAATATTTTTAACTTAATACCCAAAAAATTTATTATTCCTAAACTACCCTCCAACTTCCCCACCCCACCCCCAACTCCCCACCCCCTACCCCGGCTGCTTCTCCGGCAGGCAGCCTCCTCAAACCCCCTTCCCTCCCGGCGCCACCACCCCTTCCCTCCACCCGCCGGTGACCCACCCCCCCACCCGCCACGGCGACCACCTAACGACGTCGCACGCTCGTCGGCGTTCCCGCCTGCCCGCAACGCGCGCCCGCCCACACGCTGGCTCGCGACCCGCCCTCGCGCACACCTATGTCTCGCACCACCCCAACGCCCGTGCGGGCACCTAAGTCGTGAGCCACCTCGCCGCACACGCGCGTGGGTTAATGCTCTGCCAGCCAGCCCGCGCCGCATGCCACCCCCACCGCCTGCGTGCCCGCCCGCCGCCAACCAGCCTCCTCTCGCGCACCCACAGGCCTGCCCGGAGAGAGGAAGGAAGGAAAGGGGCAATTTGGTCCCAAAAAATTTGGGGTATCAAGTTGCAATTTAGCATATATATATATATATATATATATATATATATATATATATATATATATATATATATATATATAGAGAGAGAGAGAGAGAGAGAGAGAGAGAGAGAGAGAGAGAGAGAGATCATTATTACAATATGCAATCCAAAATTTTCAAGAAAATAATATTCGAATTTGTCCAGAGGAAAGCAATAGTCAAAACAATAAACCACAGAAATATAAAAACTAGATTTTTAGTGTATAGTTTTATAACTAGTTTAGAGTAATCCAGACTCCGTGTATATGTTATGTTGGTATTTTCCACTTTGCTTTGGGAGTTTTAGTCCCACATTCCCAATGTGTATATCTTAATATATAGCTTTGCTTAGTATTTGTATATGCACATGAGACGGTGGCCCATGTGGGTTGATTTTTCTAGAGGAATTACGTGTGAACCCCATTATAACAAACTTTATTTTGTCACCACATTTCAGAAGTTTTTCTTAGGAGCTAAGCCCTGAAGGGGCTTAGCGACTCAGACTCAGTCTCGGATTCAGGCTCAAGGGCACAAAGTGGCACTTTGCACTTAGCATGTCAGCAATGTCGCATTGCGCTCGTGCACTCATTTTATGTGCGAGTTGCATGCACAATTGCTTGCTCAGACGCATGCTTCGAGGCGCTATATGGCCAGGAGCTATGCGGCCAGGTGGTTTGCGGCCTGGAGCTATACGGTCAGGGACTATGCGGCTGGGGCTATGCGACCAGCGAGCTTGTATGAGCGAGTCACATATAGAGGGGACAGGGTTAGCGGTTAGCGGTGCATGGTTATCCGTGCCATCCGGATTATGTGACGTATGTGACACGAGGGTGTCTGTGCACAGTGGTTACTGCTTTCGGCGCTTGGTGGCGTTTGACGGTGTTGTCCTGTATAGCTTGTCACGCCCCAATCTCCTGCAAGCTCAATAGTCCCCGCTGAACGTAAATCACCACGTTGCAGCTCTCCGGCAGGACAATCGTTCTCATCGGGACGTGATGACATACGAGCCTGGAGTTGCGCTCGTACAGGGCGATATTATCAAACACCAAAGTTATCATCGAAACGACCAAGTTGCAGCGGAAGTCAAGTATTGTGTACCAAGCACACATCAAAGTATACACAGCGAAGCTCTCGATAGGGTCCAAATAAAATGCCACGAAGGTGATGCCACAAAGGCGATGAAATACTCTTGCTCTTTCTCTAGCCCATAAAGGTACTTACAGTTCATACATCATGTCTCGTATATCCAAGCAGCGCCACTACACCTACATACCTGAAATAATGCCCATAAACGTGGGTCAGTACACAACCGTACTGGTGAGCGGGGTAACCCACTCGTTTAAACCGACACTAAGTAAATAGTGAATGCAAACAGTTATATGGTGATCTTTCTAGTTGAATCCTAGATTCATTTTATGGCATAGGGTATGACATGTTAAGGAAAGCTGTAAATCAAGTTAAGCATGCAAGCATTCAACTCAAGCCAATCGACAAGCAATATATATACAACTCTAAGGAAACTAGCATGCAATCCGTCCGACTCAAACCCAAGCAATACAAGAACCTATTGAACCATTTCCAAGCCTCAATATACATCCTCAATCCAAACCATAATCCAATCTCGATATGCACATTCTTGCCGAGGCAAGGTGGCCGCCGCCTACGCGAAAAGCATAAACCAACCAAAAGTAAAGCAAACCAACTCTTATCTACATGAAGTCACTGGCCAAGCCATAAAGGACTTTGATCGGACTGATCAAATGCAGTTCTACTCGAAACAGCTCTAAGTAGCGAACCCGCCTGAATCGCATTAAACCGCCGGCACCGTGCCCGAGGCACGTTACCAAGTTGTCTCCCCCATGGCCGAACGGTTCCGGTACCCCGAAGCCTTCCTGTTCGAGGAGACCAAACCCCGTACAACACAGGTTGTCCGTGACATACAGACACCAAGTAGGTATGATGAGAGGATCGAGCATTCTCGCCCCACCAAACGATCCTAGACTCATCCAACCAAAATCCAACCAAATATCCATAACCATTCTCCAACATATAGCCCAAGGCACAAATCTCAAGTTATTTTCATAGGCACAATGTCACTTCCCGATACAGTATTTCCAATTGGTGCAATACCCCTCGCTCCACAACGATCCCGTAGCACAATGCCCTAACAGTGGCACAATGCCCTCGTTGACGTAGTTGTTCGATTTTGAACCACAACTGCATGCTTTGCATGACAAAGCGCCCAAGTGATACTCGTGCACGGATGCACGCTCGCTCGCCCGAATTCTCGATATTTCAACCAAGATATATCATTCCAACTACTTCTCTAACTACCCCAAATGTAATCCAACTCTACCTCCAACTATCCAATGCGAAAATCAACTCAAGCCACAATTCTATCCATGCAAACGACGTACACTCTATGCACACCTCAGTGTAGTGATTTCCAAGTTCCAGTCTAAATGTTCAAGCCTTTATGTGTTTTCCATATTATTAGGCATGAAGGAGTAGAGGAGAAGGGACAGAGCCCACTCACCAAGTTAATTTCGTTAAGCATCCTGTCATACCGATACGGCCGATCCCTTGAACCCGTGGTCCGATGCAAAGCACGATCTACTCAATTGGTATGATCGTGCAAGAAGGCCGTGCTTCTCTAAATCATCCGACCGATCGGACTAAGAAAGACGACATTATCGCTCCAATCCAGCTATCTCAGTACTGCTCTGAACGAAGACCTGATTTCCATCGAACTCCGCTAGCAATCTGCACATGAAACCAACTCAATCAATACTTGTTCTCAAATCCAACAAATTAAAATATAACCAGCTATTGCCTCATTCAATCCGACTCAGTGTAACGCACCGTGCGGTTGCGCGGTGTTACATAGTATGACCGGCGGTGGTGGCGATGCATGTGGCTCTGACGACGCATATGGCTACGGCTACGCATGCGATATGGTGTCGGATAGCGCATATGCGGCTTTGAGCTTTCTCAGGACGCATAGGTGTTATTTTTCTCTATATATAGAGGAGCTTCTCTTTCTTTCAAATAAGAAAAAAAAATGAGAGCACTAGAGCGATATGCTGCCATAGTGAGAACCTTTCACAAAGTATTTTCGAGTGATCCGAAGGTGACCAAGAGCGTTCCAAAAGTTCTAGTGTGGACTTGCTGGATCCTGGGGGCAGTTCGTTGTATAGTACGAATCTTGCCATGAGCTCCGGTGGTTTTGATCACTCCAGCAAGGGTTTCCTTCTTTGTATTTCTTTTCTTGTTCTCGTTCTTTCTCGTTGTAGCGTCTACGAACGTAAAGAGAAGAATAGTTTTCTAATTCTTGTTGTATTTGCATTTTCTTTGGGTCATCAGTTTGTAACACTGTGGAGTTGTGTGTCACTGTAGAGAAACTCTTGTGTGGATCTCAGTGTATTAACTTTTGTAGAGATAAACTCTTGTGTGTCTCTACTTTGTGAACCTTCTCTACTGTGATTTGGCTTCGGGACTAATAATCTCAAGACAAGATCCGAGTTAGAATGGTCAACCGCTCAAACCTTCTCGATACTAGCTTTCACAAGCTTGAGAAGTTTGATGGCGAATACTACAACATTTGTAAGAGGAATATCTCCTTGAAACTTCAACTTGTCAATGTTGCTTATGTGTTGGTTGATCCTGAACCTACCATTCCCGGAGATGGAGGAGACACTACTAGAATAAGCGGGATTAGCGACGTATTTTAGCGACTCCAAGTATAAACGTCGCTAAATTAGGGACTCCATAAAAAATATCGCTAGACGTCGCCAAATGGCGACATTTAGCGACGTTTAGCGACTTTTATTAAGATTTTAAAAGATTAGTCGCTATAAGTTCAATTAAGGTCGCTAAACGTCGCTAATATATCTGATTTAGCAACGTTTAGCGTCGTAATTAGCGACGTATCTATCAAAAATATTTAGCAACGTATTTAGCGACGTCTTTGACGTCGCTAATTTTTATTTTAGCGACGTTATTATTTGACGTCGCTAAACGTCACTAAATTTTGGTTAATTAGGGCTCAGTTTTCTATTCCCCATCTGTCAAAAATTTTGAAACTTTTCGATTTCTCCCGCCCCCCCCCCTCTCCGGCGACCGGCTCTCCACGGCTGCGGCTACTCCGGCATCCCCCTCCTCCTCCTCGAGCTCTAGATAATCTCTCTCTCTCTCTCTCTCTCTCTCTCTATCTCTCTCTCTCTCATGTGACACTGACACAAGACACACTTGACAGACACGACACGCGCACACAGACACGACACACGCACACAGACACTGACAGACACACACGACACACACACACACAAACGTAGACACACACACACACGACACATACACAGACGCAGACACACACACACAGACGCAGATTAGGGTTAGGGTTAGGGTTAGGTTTTTTGACCTGGGGTTAGGGTTAGGGTTAGGGTTAGGTTTAGGGTTTTTGATCAGGGGTTAGGTTTAGGGTTTTTGATCAGGGGTTAGGGTTAGGGTTAGGTTTTTGATCAGGGGTTAGGGCTACGGAATATCACTATCACCATTTAAATCAATATTTGTTGCAAAAACAAAAGTGCAACTGCCACATTGATTATCTTGTAATATGTGGTACAACTTCTATAGTGCCCCGTTCCCCCTATTCGGGGAGCGCGGCTAAGAAATACTAGACGGTATCGTTCGATCGGGATAGATTGAAACAAGAACCCATCCTCTTAATGGATTTGTTTCTTCAGAATCAATTCCCATATTCAGTGGACCGTGCCCCCGGGATCGACTTAGCGGCAGAGTCAGGAGGGACCTCTCCGCTGCATTCTTTTGTTGCCTAGTTTTCGCTGTCGCTTGTTGCTTTCGTGCTTTGAGTTAGTTTTCGGATTTGCTTGAGATTTCTTGAACAGTTTCGATGGATATCATTGTTTTTGTTCTTCAAACTGTACTTCAATTCCGATAATGGAAAGAGAGAAAAAGGTACTGATCAGCTGTTCGTGGCAATGCAGGTGATCCAGCAGTAGGCGTCGCTCGAACGGACTCCTAAAGCACTTCTTTCTCTTTCCTTCCAACTACTAAGTGAGTGGCTACCATCCCGATTAGCTAGCCTGCTTACTAGTCTTCACATCATAATCTTGTATTCTTGCTTATCCCGATCAGACGATACCAAGTAATAACTAAAAGATATCAAGATAATAAAAGAATAGACTTGGATCAACATGCTTATCATTGAAACTTGTGAACGGTTACTTACTTACATGCTTGCTCGTTTGAATTGTTCATCATATGTATAAATACAAGTTAGAATATTTACTTCTTCTATAAACATGCTATATGTGGAACACTCTTTGCCATGCAATAATTGATCAGGGAGACTATGTAAAATAAACCATACGATGATACATATCTCCTGATTTCATGCCTCAGCTACATAAATGTAAACTTAACACAAATGCCGTTGATCACGGACCACTTGTGCACAAGGCCTACAGGTTCCTGCGGACGGTTGCTAGGGTACTGGCACCGATCCGATCCGGACGGAACTTCAAGAATAGTCTCTCCCATAGGCGGGATGGCGTGCAGCGATACATGTGCCTCCGTCATCTTAACCTGAGACTAGACCCGTCCATTATGGCATCAAGCCAGTGATCCCCTCGTATATTTAAACCTGTTGCAACTAACTTGTGTCTTCTTGGCAGGGAAGGCAGAGTAAGTATAATGCAGGTGGTTCAGACGGGCAGGTAAATGTCACTGAACGGTGGCGGGTTATTTCACTAATTTCTATATCTATTCTTGCTATAAAATAAACTAAGGCAAGATAGAAACCCACAATAAATATGTATGCTTCATTAAAACAACGTGTTGATTGGTATAGTTGGGTTAGCTTGCCTTCACCAGTACGTTTCGATGTACTGACCCTCGTTGAAACAGGTTTCTCGCTCTAGGAGAACCAAGAAAGGAGCAGGAGACAAACCCCCAATCCAGTCCAGCTGTAGGCACGCCTTGACCATGCCACCTTTTGAAGTATTTCGAAGAAGAAGCATTTTGAAGATAGAAGCTAGCAGCCAAGCAATCATGCAGCTTCGTGGCAAAGCAGTCGTTCCGACCCAAGGTCTTATATTTTGAGTTTAGTAAATGATGTAATGTACAGGACTGCTATCTCATTTTGTGTCAACACTTTTGTAAGCCCAATGAGGCAATCCTTATGACTCAGTTTGAGGAGTTTGTAACAGATGTTCATATTATCAATAAAAGAGAACTTTTCCATGTTTCAATCGTGTTTCAATTATCTGCGTACTCTGAATATGTGCTTGCTATGCAAAACAAAAAGAATACTTAGCCTTGTGCGGTGCGCAACCTAGGCCCGCACGGCAGTCACGTCCGGGGGACGACTATCGATTTTACGGAATCGGGGCATGACATGTTGGTAATAGAGCCCAGCTTCAAAGTTCCTTTGACTCTTGAACTGGAAAAGTTTCCTTAACGATAAATCCCTGTGCGAACTCCTAAACTCGTTAAGGCCAAAATGAGATACGTTCATGCAATAAGTCCATAATACCTTATGATCCTGATATAATTTACCTTCTTTTGAAGGAATGACACAAGCGCAACCATCAACGCTAGCGCCAGGCGAGACACAGGCTCAGGAGAGCAGCTCAGGCACATCAGGAAGCTCTCGGAGCCAACGGGGCATGTCTCGAACAGATTCGCTTCAACAAGTGATGCAAATGTTAATAAAGCAATGACAGCGAGATGATGCCCGCCAAGCCAGGTTCGAGAGCAATCTAGAGGCCCGACTCTCAGTCCAACAAAAGCAGGTAGATACCCTGCAGCAGCTTGTTCAGACTTTGGCCTCCAACCAGTCCGCAGCAACAGCAGCGACTCCGGTGGAACAACCAATACTTGAAGTCGAGACACCGCTAGTGCCAAGGACGAGGGAAGTGACTACCTTTACCTTTGGTAACTTCAAGAAGGTCTGCAACACGGTATTTAAAGGGACTGAAGACCCGATCGTGGCCCTAGATTGGCTCGCCGAGCTTGAAGACAATTTTTCTCTCCTAGAAGTGCCTGAAGACAAGCGCGTCGCCTGTGCCCAATTACAACTTCGCCTCAATGCGCACGACTGGTGGAGCGTGCATCGACGATCTCTTCAACTTGGCCATGGAGAGGAGGCGATCGCTTGGATGACTTTTCGTGCCGCATTTGAGGAGGAGTTTATACCCCTGCCTGTACGCCGTCAGGGAGAAAACGAGTTTGTCCAACTACGGCAGGGCAGCATGACAGTAAAGCAATACTGCAGAATTTAACAAACTGGCCAAATTTGCTAGCGCCTACCTACCCGATGCAGCGAGTCGTGCCAGACGATTCGAAGGAGGGCTACGTCCTTCCATTCATGGGCACGTGGTCGTTCCACAGTATCAGACAATGCGAGAAGTATTAAACCATGCCCTCTCCATCGAACTGCAGTATCCTCATATTGCCACCGGCGCTGTGCAAACCCCCAATCACAAACGCCAAGGCAACGATAGAGAAAACACCGCTGCAAAGCGCCCTAACAACAGCGGTTCAAAAAAGGGAAACTCGGGGCAACGATGTGAATTCTGTAGAAGGACAGGGCACGTCGAAAGTGAGTGTCGCCGAAAGCATGGATTATGCCTCGTATGTGGAGCTTCTGATCATGCCATTCCCAACTGTCCAAAGTATTTAGAGCGTCGTCCTCCACAACCAAATCAGACTACCACAAATCAGGGCAACAGAGCTGTGCCTCAGCAAGGGCGTAATCAAGCTCAAGGCCGGGTCTATACCATGACCCGAGAAGAAGCATTGGCCTCGGACACCGTGGTGTCAGGTACTTTACTTTTTAATAACAAACCTGCTCGTGTTCTATTCGATTCTGGTGCAACACATAGCTTTATATCTACAAACTTTATCATGGAGAACAATATAGAAATGACTCTGTTACATTTAGATTTAAGTGTTAGCACCCTATCTGGTACAAAAATACATGTCTGTTCAGCATGCCTAGGCGGTTATATCTGTATTGGGGAGAGGAAGCTGTCACTTGATGTTTTAGTCCTAGATTTTCGGGACTACGATATCATCTTAGGAATGGATTAGCTCAGCGCGTGCTCGGCAACTATAGAGTGTGCAGAGAAACGAGTCGTCTTCTACCTGCCTGGAGAAGCCGAATTTTGTTACACAAGTAGTCCGACAACCGATGCGACTAGGGCCTGTATGGTGATTTCAGTGATATCTGCTCGGCGAATGCTCCACTCAGACTGCGAGAAATTTCTAGCATCAGTTTGGGACACACGGCAGGGCTACGCAAACGTCGAGTCTACTTTCGTTGAGGCAGAGTTCCCCGATGTGTTTCCGAGCGAACTACCCGATATGCCGCCTAACCGAGAGATTGAATTCACTATCGACACATTTCCAGACACGCAGCCAATCTCCAAACCTCCGTACAGAATGGCCCCTGCAGAACTAAGAGAATTAAAATGTCAACTACAAGGATTACTTGATCGTGGGTTTATCCGTCCGAGCGTGTCTCCTTGGGGTGCGCCTGTGCTCTTCGTAAAGAAGAAGAAGGACGGAACGCTATGTCTCTGCATTGACTACAGAGAATTGAACAAGGTCACGGTCAGGAACAAATATCCTCTGCCACGGATAGACGACTTGTTTGATCAGCTACAGGGGGCAGCAGTGTTTTCAAAAATCGATCTTCGCTCGGGTTATCACCAGCTGAAGATTAAGCCTGAAGACATGCCAAAGACTGCTTTTCGAACCCGATACGGTCATTATGAGTTTTCAGTAATGCCGTTTGGACTGATGAATGCACCTGCAGCATTCATGGATGTGATGAACCGTGTATTTAGGCCCTTCATCGATAAATTCGTGGTGGTTTTTATCGATGACATCTTGGTGTACTCGAAGATTAGGGATGAGCACGCAGGACACCTGCGGATGGTGCTGCAAACCCTTCGAGACAACAAGTTGTACGCCAAACAGAGTAAATGTGAATTCTGGTTAGACAGTATATCCTTTTTGGGGCATATCATCTCTTCGGAAGGCATTTCAGTTGACCCGAAGAAGGTAGAAGCCATCACGCAGTGGAAACGACCGGAGTCAGCTAGCGACATCCAAAGTTTTCTTGGACTGGCAGGCTACTACCGCAGGTTTATACAAAATTTTGCTAGAATTGCTTCGCCCTTGACTTTACTCACACGAAAGGGTACGAAGTTTACTTGGACGGAAGACTGTGAAGCTTCGTTTATCGAGTTGAAGCAGCGTCTCGTCTCTGCCCCAATCCTAACTCTGCCGAACAGACCGGACGACTTCAAAATTTATAGTGATGCCTCAGGAAAGGGTCTGGGATGTGTCCTGATGCAACGCGATAAAGTGATAGCCTATGCGTCTAGACAGCTAAAGCCTCACGAGCAGAACTACCCAACGCATGATCTCGAACTTGCCGCGGTAGTGTTTGCATTAAAGCTGTGGCGCCACTATCTTTATGGCGTACCGTGTGAAATCTACACGGATCATAAGAGCTTGAAATATTTATACACTCAAAAGGATTTGAATCTTCGGTAGCGGCGATGGCTTGAACTCCTTAGCGACTTCGATCTCATGATCAGATATACGCCTGGAAAGGGAAACGTAGTAGCTGACGCATTGAGTCGAGTGTTTGTAGGGAGTTTGGCTATTGATGATAGGCTGCGCCGAGATCTTGAATCACTTGGCATTACTCTTAAAATAAGGTACAAGAAGTGGGCGCAAGTAGCACAGCTGCGCCTCGAACCTGACTTGTTACAACAAGTTAAGGCCGCTCAGAAGGATGACCCATTCCTGCAAAAGATTTATGCCCTTATCTCAGCAGTAAAGGCGTCCAACTTTGCGGTAGGCACGGACGGGATGCTTCGAATGAAGGGAAGACTGTGCATTCCAAACGATGCGGCCCTCAGAAAAGAGATACTCACGGAGGCCCATTATGCTAGTTATACTTCTCATCCGGGTAGCACAAAGATGTATCGGGATCTTCGCACGACATTTTGGTGGCACGGCTTGAAACGGGATGTGGCGCAGTTCGTGTCGCATTGCATGGCTCGTCAAAGAGTAAAGGCCGAACACCAGAAACCAGGCGGAGAGCTTCAGAACCTTGCTATTCCGGAGTGGAAATGGAAACATATAACAATGGATTTCATTGTTGGCTTGCCAAGAACGCAACGGGGACATGATGCAGTTTGGGTTATCGTCGATCGACTCACCAAGTCAGCTCACTTTCTGCCTATCAAAAGCACTTGGGGCGCCGACCGCCTGGCTCAGATATATCTCAATGAAATCGTTCGGCTCCACGGCGTGCCCGTATCCATAGTCTCCGATAGAGATGGTCGATTCATATCGCATTTCTGGGAAAGCCTGCAGTCAGCAATGGGGACGAAGTTGAAGTTCAGTTCCGCCTACCATCCACAGACTGACGGCCAAACGGAACATGTCAACTAAATCCTCGAAGACATGTTGCGACTCTGCGTCTTGGACTTGAAGACTAGTTGGGACCTGCACCTACCTTTAGCCGAATTTGCTTACAACAATAGTTATCAATCAAGCATTCAAATGGTGCCGTATGAGGCATTATACGGACGGAAGTGTCGATCTCGGATCTGTTGGGATGAAGTTGGTGAACGGCAGGTACTTGTCCCTGAGCTTGTGGAGCAGACTGTCTAAAAAATTTGACTGATTCGGGAAAGATTAAAGGTAGCTCAAAGCCGTCAAAAGCGCTACGCGGATGTACATCGTAGACCACTCGAGTTCCAAGTAGGCGATCGGGTATTCCTCAAAGTCTCGGCCATGCGAGGAGTCAGCAGGTTTGAGGCAAAAGGGAAGCTAAGTCCGAGATTTGTCGGTCCATTCGAAATACTAAAGCGGGTAGATTCAGTTGCATATCAAATAGCCCTACCACCATCCCTATCCGACGTACATGATATATTCCATGTTTCTCAGCTTAGGAAATATATGTACGACCCGAGCCACGTGGTAGGCCTAGAACAGCTGAACCTTCAACCCGACTTGACGTATGTTGAACAACCTGTGCAAATTTTGGATAGAAAAGAAAAGCTGCTTCGGACTCGTTCGGTTCCTCTAGTGCGCGTACTTTGGAGGAATCACTCTGTCGAAGAATCTACTTGGGAGCTTGAATCCGAGATGAGGGAAAGGTTCCCCTCGTTATTTCCTAGTGGTAGGTTCTATTCCTTAAGTTTCGGGACGAAACTTCCAATTGGTTGGGTAGGATATAGTGTCCCGTTCCCCCTATTCGGGAAGCGCGGCTAAGAAATACTAGACGGTATCGTTCGATCGGGATAGATTGAAACAAGAACCCATCTTCTTTATGGATTTGCTTCTTCGGAATCGATTCTCATATTCAGTGGACCATGCCCCCGGGATCGACTTAGCGGCAGAGTCAGGAGGGACCTCTCCGCTGCATTCTTTTGTTGCCTAGTTTTCGCTGTCGCTTGTTGCTTTCGTGCTTTGAGTTGGTTTTCGAATTTGCTTGAGATTTCTTGAACGGTTTTGATGGATATCATTATTTTCGTTCTTCGAACTGCACTTCAATTCTGATAATGGAAAGAGAGAAAAAGGTACTGATCAGCTGTTCGTGGCAATGCAGGTGATCCAGCAGTAGGCGTCGCTCGAACGGACTCCTAAAGCACTTCTTTCTCTTTCCTTCCAACTACTAAGTGAGTGGCTACCATCCCGATTAGCTAGCCTGCTTACTAGTCTTCACATCATAATTTTGTATTCTTGCTTGTCCCGATAAGACGATACCAAGTAATAACTAAAAGATATCAAGATAATAAGGGAATAGACTTGGATCAACATGCTTATCATTGAAACTTGTGAATGGTTACTTACTTACATGCTTGCTCGTTTAAATTGTTCATCATATGCATAAATACAAGTTAGAATATTCACTTCTTTTATAAACATGCTATATGTGGAACACTCTTTGCCATGCAACAATTGATCAGGGAGACTATGCAAAATAAACCATACGATGCTACATATCTCCTGATTTTATGCCTCAGCTACATAAATGTAAACTTAACACAAACTCCGTTGATCACGGACCACTTGTGCACAAGGTCTACAGGTTCCTGCGGACGGTTGCTGGGGCACTGGCACCGACCCGATCCGGACGGAACTTCAAGAATAGTCTCTCCCATAGGCGGGATGGCGTGCAGCGATACATGTGCCTCCGTCATCTTAGCCTGAGACTAGACCCGTCCATTATGGCATCAAGCCAGTGATCCCCTCGTATATTTAAACCTGTTGCAACTAACTTGTGTCTTCTTGGCAGGGAAGGCAGAGTAAGTATAATGCAGGTGGTTCAGACGGGCAGGTAAATGTCACCGAACGGTGGTAGGTTATTTCACTGATTTCTATATCTATTCTTGCTATAAAATAAACTAAGGCAAGATAGAAACCCACAATAAATATGCATGCTTCATTAAAACAACGTGTTGATTGGTATAGTTGGGTTAGCTTGCCTTCACCAGTACGTTTCGATGTACTGACCCTAGTTGAAACAGGTTCCCCGCGCTAGGAGAACCAAGCGAGGAGCAGGAGACAAACCCCCAATCCAGTCCAGCTGTAGGCACGCCTTGACCGTGCCACCTTTTGAAGCATTTCGAAGAAGAAGCATTTTGAAGATAGAAGCTAGCAGCCAAGCAATCATGCAGCTTCGTGGCAAAGCAGTCGTTCCGACCCAAGGTCTTATATTTTGAGTTTAGTAAAGGATGTAATGTACAGGACTGCTATCTCATTTTGTGTCAACACTTTTGTAAGCCCAATGAGGCAATCCTTATGACTCAGTTCGAGGAGTTTGTAATAGATGTTTATATTATCAATAAAAGAGAACTTTTCCATATTTCAATCGTGTTTTAATTATCTGCGTACTCTGAATATGTGCTCGCTATGCAAAACAAAAAAAATACTTAGCCTTGTGCGGTGCGCAACCTAGGCCCGCACGGCAGTCACGTCCGGGGGACGACTATCGATTTCACGGAATCGGGGCGTGACAACTTCCCTTTTATTTGTTTTATGAACTCCTAGTACAGTTTTAGCAAACTTAACATTGACTTGTCTAATTTGATTGATTATCAATGCCAATTCTACGAAGCACTTGAATGTGGATCATATTGTCAGCAATAGAGAATTAATTAACAGTTGGATAGCCTAAGAAGAAGACAGCCACACATATCGACAAACCTCTTTCCGCTAATTCTTCAAAATTGAGGCAATCTTCAAGATGGTTGAGAGATTGTGTTGAAAATCATATTGGAGCTAAAGAAAACCTTGAGTAGTCTCCAGATAGCAGGCTGGAGAAATATCACGATCACAATGACTATATATATATATATATATATATATATATATATATATATATATATATATATATACTGAAAAACTGGTTAGTTTTGTTTCATGCATGTCTTTTTCCAATCAGAGGATTAATTAATTTTTCATCTAAGTTATTGTGCTTGCATTTCGGGTTTTTTCTTTTACTTGTTGTTTGCTTTTGTTTACACTTAAATCAAAGGTAGTTTTGAGGATCTGACACTACAAATTCCAATCAACTTTTCTTACCTAGTTGGAATTCATGTTCTGCTAATTAGTTATCGATTAAGTACTAGCTGAGCTAAGAAGAAAGGTCTTTGACCCAAGTGATTTAGAAACTCATCGCTTAAGTATTTACTATTTTGATCTAATTCAAACACTCTTGCTGATTTGTTTCCCTACTCTATATCTATTGTCCTATGAACTAGTGGCTCTTTCTCCTTTTTTTTTAATGAAAAAGAAGTTCGAGGTGCCACTAGTAGGATATAACATTCTAGCCTAAGGTGCCACTAGTAGGATATAACATTCTAACCTATGATAAAAATAATATTTTCATCCTGCTTGTTAATCTTATCTTCACAAATACATTCTAGCCTAAGGTGCCACATGTATTTGGGATTAATATTATCTTTAGAATCTCTTAAACATGATTGATTAATGTTAAATACATTATTTTACAATACAAACATACAGATGATTTATTAATGTCCATAATCACCTTTCTCAAAACTGAAAGGGATAAATATTCATCATCATTCGTATTATCATCTCCATCATCAACACTACCAATAGATTTGTATCTGTTGGTTGACTAGATACATCTTATAGTATTTTTATTGTTAGGACATTATTATACTGCAACAAACAGCTAATTCTTTGTGAGTCATCTAATTCTTCCGTTCCGGTCCAATAGCTAATTCTTTGTTTTCATCTATCTTACCAGATGGCACCCAAGAGAGCGACACCTCCTACTGTTAAGGAGGAAGTGATGCCTCCTACTGTTAAGGAGGAAGAGATACCACCTGCGGAGAGTTCCAGTCACCCAGCACCTATCGCGGCTGTATCTCAGACGGGGAGTTCCAG
Organism: Iris macrosiphon; assembly: GCA_036927795.1. Classification (NCBI taxonomy): domain Eukaryota; kingdom Viridiplantae; phylum Streptophyta; class Magnoliopsida; order Asparagales; family Iridaceae; genus Iris; species Iris macrosiphon. Next base: position 31,859,562 of record JAYESA010000004.1, on the reverse strand, counting down.
TCACCCAGCACCCATAGCGGAGCTTGATAACATAAACAATGTTTATGCGCAGTATTTGAGGGACTGGTATCTGCCTCGTTTTGGATATCCTCGAGATTGATACTGTGATGTTTTATATACTTATATATTATGCATTTTGTGTTACTGTGATACTCTGATACTTATATATTATGTATTTTATGACGCTGTTTATGCCCATTTTGTGTGACTGTGATACTGTAATACTTTTATGACTGTGATACTTTTATGACTGTGATACTGTGATACTTTTATGACTGTGATACTTTTATTCATATTAAATATTGTTAATCCGGTATTGAGTGTTCCACCGAAGGGGTCGGCGAACCCATAGAATTCAACGGAGGGTTGCTCCGGGTCTATTTTTAATTAAAAATTTATAAATTGCAGGAATAATAGTTTGGAACAATTCAGTTTTTTTTTTGTGTAAAATTAGCGACGTATTTAGCGACGTCTAGCGACGTTTTTATAAGTCGCTACTTAGCGACGTGTCATTAGCCGTCGCTAAACGTCGCTAAATATGTCACTGTACGTCGCAAATTACTGACATGGCAGTACTGCCAGGTCATTAAAGACGTCGCTGTTACATCGCTATATAAGTCGCTAATTAGCGATGTTTAGCGACATTTAATTACGTCGCTAATTAGTGTCTCAGAGTCGCTAAACTCGCTAAGTTAGCGACACATCTAAGTCGCTAAAAACGTCGGTATAGCGACGTTTAGTGACGTTTTTCCTTTCAGCGACGTAATTATTACCGACTTCTGTAAAACGTCGCTAATTACGTCGCTAAACGAGATTAGCGACGTTTTTTTGTCATTTAGCGACGTTTTTGGTCGTCGCTAATTTGACTTTTTCTGGTAGTGAGATATTGTCGTTGGCATGGCGCAAGATGCGCAATCCAAGTGGAAGAAAGACAACGACCTCTGCAGGTTGTTGATTCTCAATGCGATGGACGACTCGATGGCAGAGTCCTATAGCAAGAAGGAGAAGGCAAAAGATGTCTGGAAATCTCTTGAGAAACACTACAAAACTGACGAGAAAATATCTAAAATATATCTCGTCAAGAAATTCTTCACTCTACAATTTGAGGACGAGAAGGTGATGTTACCACAAGTCAAGAAATTTCTGAAGATGCAGCAGAAACTGGAGGAAGAGGGCATGAAGCATGAAAACAAATTTATGGTGGGGGCTATCGTTATCAAACTTCCTTCAGGCTGGATCAAGTTCAAGACTGACATGTACGGCAAGAAAATGGAGATCCAGCTCGAAGATCTTCTTCACTGGATTCACATTGAAGATGAAGCCAAATGACAACTAAAGTTGGACTCCTTGTCCAAGCAGTTGGCTAAGACCAACATGGTACATGTAAGCGATTCTAAAAGAATGCAAAAAATTTCCTACAAGAATAAGGACTTCAACCAGCTAAAGGTGAAGTCGGCTCCATTCAAGCCAAAGTCGAAGACTGATGTGACGTGCTACAACTGTGGCAAGAAGGGTCACTACAAGAGCGACTGTAGGTCAAAACCTAAACCGAAAGAGCAAAGTGAGCTTAACCTAGTTGCTATGATTGCGCAGGTTGAGTCACATGGCGTAGACACTGACTGGTGGATGAAAACTGGTGCATCTTGCCACGTGTGCTCTAAGAAGGAGATGTTTTCCAAGTACGAGCCTATCCCTGAGAAAGTCTCGATGGCGGATAAGTCTCAAATTGCAGTACTGGGGATCAAGATGGTAGTGCTGAAGCTGACCTCTGGAAAGTTACTTACACTGGAGAATGTGAAGCACGTACCTATGATTGCCAATAATCTGGTTTCTGGGAGTCTGTTGTGCAAGGCAAGCCTGATGATGGATATCAATGTCGGTCAAATGGTGATGTCCTACAAGGGAACATACTTCGAAAAAGCTTTCTGTACCGAAGGGATATTTAAACTGCAGCTTGTAACTACTTCTGTTTGCATCAATGCAGTCTCTACTTCTGGTTATTCTTTTGAGTTGTGGCATAATAGACTAGGACATGTGCATTGTAAATGCATTAACAAGATATCTAATCTAGGCCTTATCTTCAAATGTGGGGGTAAGGAGGTGGAGAAATGTGAAGTCTGTGCATAGACGAAGATCGTCAGGAAGTCGTTCAGAAGGGTAAATCAAAGTACAGATCTTCTAGAGTTGGTACACTCAGATATCTGTGACTTCGAGCAATTCTCCACAAAGGCCGGAATGAAGTATTTTATCACTTTTATTGAAGATTTCTCGAAGTACGCATTCGTATATCTTCTCAAGTCGAAAGATGAAGCGTTCGAGAAGTTCAAAGACTTCAAGGCTGAAGCAGAACATCAAAATGGTCAACAACTCAAACGACTCAGAAGTGATCGAGGCAGAGAGTATCGTTCCTTAAAATTTGCATCTTTCTGCAAAGAATATGGAATTATCACAAAATGACTTCTCTGTATTCTCTCCAATCTAATAGTATAGCAGAAAGGAAGAACATGACGCTGACAGAATTAATGAACTCCATGTTGCTGACAGCAGGACTTCCAAAGTGCTTCTGGGGAGAAACAACGCTTACGGCTACGTTTATTCTAAATAGAGTGTCGTTCGCGACATCTGACATTACACCTCATGAACTCTAGTTCAAGGTCATACCCAACTTGAATGTCATTCGAGTGTGGGGGTGTCTAGCGTGTGTGAAGCTTCCATACCTCAAGTTACAGAAGCTGGGAACGAGGACTACGAAGACTATATTTCTGGGCTATGCTGATAAGAGTGATGCTCGGAGGTTTCTTGATATCGAATATAATCATATCATAGAATCTCGCGACGCAAAATTCTTTAAAGACAAGTTTGCTAGGCACAAGAAAATTGTTCACGCTGATGTCCCAGAGAATGCTGCTAGCACAGACGAGGCAAGTACCTCTCAGAGAAAAGTAGTCCAAGAAGAAGTTATCATTGATGAGACTATATTTGAACCAGAACCCTTTGAGCCAAGGACAAAGCGAGTGAGGAGGCCGAAGGACTTCGGAGAAGACTTTGTTACCTATCATATGGAAGCTGATCCACTTACCTATGATAAGGCAATGAAGACCAGAGATGCTATTTTCTGGAAGGAGGCTGTCAATGACGAGTTTGACTCGATAACTTCTAATAATACATGAAAGTTAGTCGATCTGCCTGAAGGAACTAAACTCATCGGATGCAAGTGGATTTTTAAGAAGAAAATGAAAGCATACGGAATTGTTGACAAGTTCAAGGCCAGGCTAGTTGCCAAGGGATTTTCTTATATGCAGGGGATTGATTACTTTGACACCTATGCTCCCGTTGCACGAATGACTACTATCAGGATGATGATTACTCTAGGTGCTATTCACAGGATGGTGATTCATCAAATGGACATCAAGACAATATTTCTGAATGGTGAACTGACTGAGGAGATTTACATGTAGCAGCCATAAGGGTTTGTCGTCAAAGGTCTTGTAGACAAAGTATGCAAACTGGTGAAATCTCTGTATGGTCTGAAGCAAGCTCCCAAATTGTGGCACAAGAAGTTTGACAAAGTTATCAGATCAAATGGCTACAAGGTTAGTGAAACTGATAAGTGTGTATACACGAAGTTCGTTGGTGATAGAGGTGTCATCGTTTGTCTCTATGTGGATGACATGCTAATCCTAGGCACGGATGAAGAATGTGTCACTAGAACAAATATGTTCCTCTCGTCTAAATTCACTATGAATGACATGGGAGATGCAGATGTCATCCTTGGGATTAAGACAATTCGGACGAAAGCTGGGTTTTCTCTATCACAAGCTCACTACGTGGAGAAGATGCTCACACGCTATGGATATCAGGATCTTCCAGGGATTCATACTCCATATAGGTGTGACAAGAAACTGAAGCCTAACCCAGGAAAAAGCGTCAGACAGTTGGAGTATTCTAGCATCATCTGGAGCTTGATGTATGTTACAAATGCCACTAGGCCTGACATTGCTTTTGTTGTAGGGATACTGAGTAGATTCACGAGTAACCTAGGTGTTGAATACTGGAAAGCTGTGAAGAGGGTGATGAGATACCTTAAGAAGACTCAGAAGTTTGGACTTTATTAGAGCAAAGATCCAGCAGTGGTAGAAAGCTTTCGTGATGCTAGTTGGTGCTCAAAAGAAGAGAGCGAGAGATCCATAGAAGGATATATTTTCTCAATGGATGGAGATGCTATATCGTGGAAGTAGAAGAAGCAGACTATGCTCTCACACTCATCAATGGAGTCTGAGTTCTATGTACTTGCGGCTGCAGCAGATGAAGCAGAGTGGCTTCAGGAGCTCATGTACGATCTTCCAATGGTTGGCGCACAGATTTCGGATGTACCGATATACTGCGACAACCAGGCAGCTGCAGCAGTGGCATCTAATAATCTTTTTAATGGAAAGAAGAGAACTGTGCGACTTCGGAACAGAGCACTGAACAATCTCACCAAGACTGGTATCATTGCAGTGGTGGATGTTCAGAGTCAGGAGAACCTGACAGATCCGTTCACTAAAGGCCTCAAGCGCCAGCTAGTCGAAGACACAACAGGTAAAATGGGCTTGAAGGACCTCTAATATTTTATTTTTTGTAATCCTACCATTAAGTTTTATGCTATTAATTCAAAGAGAAATCTACTAGGTATCTAGCTTTTGGTTCAAGGAATGACCATTGACTGGAAAAATATCAGGTACAGTGGGTAGTCTTTCGAGACAAGATGAGATACGTACCCAGAACCACTGTGGTCTACTACTTATTTTTTATATTTATATATAGAACAAATCATGTGTAAGGGTGGCTTCGACGCCTTAATGAGTTCTCGGACAGAGTGAATGTCCGACGTGCGTTGCAGGAAGCACGTGTAGTTCAGCATTACAAGGGACTTGTATCCCATGCTACAGTGGTGTGACACCACGATGAGGTAAAAGATGTAATGCCTCGGCTGCGAGTCATGTCACAGCGGCAGTAGCACCGCAAATAGGCAGGTAGCCTAATGTTGAAAAGATAGAGAGTTGTAGCACGGCAGTACTAAGAGGTCGGTGACCTCATACTACAGTGGATGACACCATATGAGGTAGTTAACCTCGGTTGCGAGCCATGTCACATCGGTGTAGCACCGCACGGAAGCGCAAGGCTTCATGCTGGGATGTAGTACAGCACTACTAAGAGACTAGTGATCTCATGCTACAGTGAGTGACACCACAAGAGGTAGTTAACCTCGGCTGCGAGCCATGTCACAGCGGCGTAGCACTGCACAGAAGCGCAAGGCTTCATGCTGACAAATGTTAAACTCTATTAAAAAAACTCACCTAAGTATATGAACAGAGATATAGACCGTCTCTTGAGGGTAAACTTGTAGACACCCAAAATACATACACCGAAACCAGGTCAGCACAGGGCATTTAATGTGCGACCGGAGGCACAGCTGATGTCATTGTGCGAGTAGGAAGAACAGCAGCTATGGTTCAGAATTCAAGGCTTAGTCCATTCTTGTATCGTACTGTTGTTTGACCCATGTGGGAAGATTCAAGTCGTGGACGACATCTATCATAATGCATAATGGGCTGTCACTGTGAGGAACGCTCGACCATATATTGTGATATATGTGTGGGGATTGTTGGTGTTTTCCACTTTGCTTTGGGAGTTTTAGTCCCACATTGAAAAACCACATATGTGTATATCTCAATATATAGCTTTGCTTAGTATTGGTATATGCACATGGGGTGGTGGCCCATGTGGGTTGATTTTTCTAGAGGGATTAAGTGTGAACCCCATTATGACAATCTTTATTTTGTCACCACCTTTGGGAAGTTTTTCTTAGGAGCTATGCCCCGAATGGGTCCAGGTGCTTTCCGGCCTGGAGCTATGCGGCCAGCGAGCTTGTATGAGCAAGTCGCATGTGGAGAAGACAGGGTCAGTTGTTGGTGGCGCATGCGGCGCATGGTTATCCGTGTCATCCTGATTATGCGGCGTATGCGGCGCGAGGGAGTCTGTGCACAGTGGCTGCTGCTTTCGGCGTTTAACGGCGCTGTCCTGTGCAGCGTGACTGGCGGCGGCGGCGACGCATGCGGCTACGGCTACGCATATGGCATGGTATCGGATAGCGCATATGCAGCCTTGAACTTTCTCATGCCGCATAGGTGTTGTTCTCATCTATATATAGATGAGCTTCTCTTTCTTTCAAAGAGAAAAAATTGAGAGCACCGGAGCGATATGCGGCCGCAGTGAGCACCCTTCCACAAAGTGTTTTCGAGTGATCCAAAGGTGACCAAGAGCGTTCCAAAAGTTCTTGGGTGGACTTGCTGGATCTGAGGACAGTTCGTTGTATAGCGCAAATCTTGCCTTAAGCTCCGATGGTTTTGATCACCCCAGCAAAAAATTTCCTTCTTTTTATTTCTTTTCTTGCTCCCGTTCATTCTCGTTGTAGCGTCTGCGAACGTAAAAAAAACGATTTTCTGATTCTTGTTGTATTTGCATTTTCTTTTGATCATCAGTTTGTAACTTGTTCCTGGTTTTGTGCTTCTGTGGAATTATGTCAATATAGAGAAACTCTTATTATATGGATCTCAGTTCACCAACTTTTGTAGAGACGAACTCTTGTATGAGTCTACTTTGTGGACCTCCTCTAGCGTGATTTGGCTTCGGGACTAACATGTTAAACAATGAATCGAAAGTGTTTCAGAAACACGCACCAATTTCACTCAAGGTTATATGAATAAGACTGTCAAGAAAACATCCAACCCAACTGGAACTTGCCCTGATAATATTCAAAGCAAAACAGAATAAAACCCTGAACCCTAGCTGAATAATTCCGTCAAGAAAAGAATACTCACAAACTAACTTAAACCCCAGAAAAGTGAGCAAACTGGGATGGTAAATATATGTTGGATCCAATAACTGGGTGCATCAAAATACATAAAAACCATGGGGCTATATAGTAATATATAAGGATTTGAATTTTCTTTTAGCATTTTGACCAATTCTTCTTCACATACATTTTCTTGATATTTTGGGATTTCCAATACTGCCATCAACCAGAGAGAACATATGAACATCTTATTGCATTACAAATGTTTCGCTCTCCAATCCACTGCAAAACTCTCATCATCTTCATCACTAGAGGACTCGTCGCTCAAATCCTTTCCCTTAAATGCAGGACTCTTCTGCCCTCTAGCAAGCCGCACGGCTTTAAACTCCATTAGCTGCTTCTTCACCATTTCTACCTTCTCCCTATATTCCCTATAATACAATTTGAGCGAAAATTTGATGAGTTATGCATGAATATAAGAATTGTTCAAGCAACTCAACATTTCAAAAAAAGAAAAAAAAAACACCATATACGAACTCACTTTTGCTCCAACGACTCAAACTCCTGCCTAACATAAGCAGCATCTATCTGCAGACAATTGACCAAGACAAAGAAAAATGTATAAATGCAGCCAATAGTAGCTTAAGAATTTCTTTCAGGGCACAACTAATAACCCTAGAGTGCCATTACAGAAATGTTTACCTCCTCTTCTTCTAGACGGGCATCCACTTCCTGCAAATCATCCTGGATTTCCTTCTCGAATTCCTTGTATGCGTCACTGCATGAACAGTAGAAGAATCCTAACAATTATTACCAAAAAATAAATTCCTAAAGCTAAATACACGGGGATTTTGAAGGGGTAACTAACATTTGTATTGGCTCACAAAGAAAAGAAGATTTAACGAACTTTGAAGTAAATGCAAGAATAACATAAAAGTTCAAAACAAAGAAAGAGGACAAAAAATAAGTAAAAAAAACATACAGGATGAGTGTTTGCTGAAATAGCAAATACAATGGTTCTAAGTGTCAGTGAGTTAAATTCAGGAAAGAAAAAGTGTTATCTCCACATCTAGCAGTCAGAATGCATCAAAAACAATGTAGATTGTTTACTGTGAGCTGGGTGTACATAAGTTCATGCTGAATTGAGGCAACTGAATGATCACGAGAGGTAATATTAGCTTACTGCTGCAGGCAGATTCAAAGCCACTAATTTGTTTAGCTATACACATTATTTAGTTAGAATTTTCAAGTTTTATGTCATTAATAATATTAAAAACTTTAAACTAAGAGAGAACTCTATACACTTATCTCCCACTCCAACACCTCTACCCTCCCCCGTAATTTACCATCCTATAAAGACAAACTTTTGAAATACCATAGGTTTAGTTTCCAATAGAACATATATGTTGCCCATAACTGAATGGACATATATCGTCCAATGCATTCTTACTATATATCTGTATTGACTGGATTTTGTTTGGCATTTAGATTTGTACAGATCAGACCAAAGTTTAATCTATTTCACTGAAAAGAACACAGCAGTAAATTTAAACAAGATGATCCATGATAAATGATTATATTAAGCTTTCTTAATTTTTAAGATTTAAATTTTTAAATAAGTGTCAAAATTCAAAACACAAAACTGGAACTTATGTGGTCAGGGGACTATGTTGCATGATAGAGACATGATACATAGAAACATTTTCAAATCCGTACGAGAATAGCTACCTATGCTGCACAAGTGCGGAGGCACGTACATGGGTACGGGTATGGAGACGGACACCATTTTGCTGTGTCCGAGCACGGGGAATCAAGATTTGCAACCATGGTTAAAATTCATGTTGGAAGTTCAACTGGGGCAAGAAGAGGGTTTCAAGTCTGAGTGCATCAATAACCAACACTTTCCAATAATATTTTATCTACTGTTGTATTTGTATATGGCTGAAGGATTTTTGGCTCGACCAAAACAAGTTTTCAAACTTTAGTAGTCTCACACATTTTGGTGTGCATCCTAGTGTATTATTTAGTGTCCGCTACGTGGACGACACAACGCAATATGGAAATGGTCTATGTTGCACGGACACAGGAAAATGGTGTCCGTGTCCGTATTGTTACCATACCAGTATCCCTATTTGTGCAATATAGGTGACTGTATTATACCTATCTAAAAATGTATGTATCCCGTATCCGTGTTATGTCCTTATCTGTATCCATGTTCTAGTAACATAGGATGGAGCAGCCTTTTAAGGAGCCCAAAGATTGGATGTACATCTGAGTTTCAAGAACAGTTTCTATTCAGTCCGATATCTTCTATTATGTAAAAATTCAAATTTAATCACACCTAAAATATACACTCAGTCTCCACATTGCATTCGGGTTCCTCTATCAACCAAATGTGAGGGGTAGAAGCATAAAAGCAGTATTTTGCAACCAACACAGCCCAAACTTTTATCCTTAAATAAGTTCAGTATAAGAATTAAAACCTAAATTCAACTTAAATAAGTACACTAAGTTGTACGAACTAGGAACTAGGTCTAGTCATCGACTTCACATGATATTATGTAAAAGTTATATTATTGTGTTACCTGCCAAGGGAATTATAAGGTAAGAAATAGAGATGAGGTAGAGTAGTTTCATATGACGGAAACTAGACCTCCTTTGCTAACAACAATTCTCATTAACATAATTCTTCCCTTTTAGATCACTTACTCCTTGTGTATAATGTACCCAATCACTCCCAAATAGGTTCGTTAAGGCAGCACAAAGGCCAAAAGACCGGGGTGTGTGGGTGTGTGCGGCGGGGGGGGGGGGGGGGGGGGGGGGGGGTGTGGAGGGTCATAAAGACAAGCATGTAGTTCATGTCGCTGTGTGGTTTCCCCCCAATTGGTATGATCAATGTGTAATTAAAAAATCATAAGTTTCGGATTGAATCTTTTTGCGCATATGGCAGACAACTTAGAGACTTCAGCATCAATTGAATTAAGTGTTCAATCAAGAAACAACTACTACTGTTCCTTTCCTCATTTTAATATTCTATTAAATTATCAAAGAAGATTCGATGGGTTAAGGGAGACACAAAAGGGAAGAAAATTGAGAGGGAAAGACTAATTTTAATTTCCACTTCTTTCATATTTATGTTACATTATTAATAATATCTATAACTTATAAGTCATTCGGCTGAACCAGGTTCCAAATTCAAAAGAAGAGGCTTGAATCAGTTCACGTTAAGTCAAGGCTGGTTGAGGCGATCGCGATCGGCTATAACGGCAAGGCAACGAAGCATCTGAAATACCTAAGTAGCCGCCTAAGAAGGAGAGGCCGACTCCTTTAATAACCCTGCTCCAGAAAAACTCCCCTATCTAAAAACAAACTCAACAATGAAATAAGCTAACTCCTAAACAAACTCAACAACATAAAAGCTAAGATAATGATAATACCTCACTAGATTTTATTTGTAACCATAACAATTCTTCCCCTTAACCGTCATCCTTGTCCTTAAGAGTGAATTATCGAATACAACACCTTGGGAATTCTCTATTGAACAACATCTACAGAACCCACGAGCATTCTCCAATTGATTGGTCCTTTATTCCTCCATTCCTAGCTTTGATAACAATTTTAATGGATAGAGGTAAGATAGGATAGTTATTCGATATAAACTACACCTTCTTTGCTAACAACAATTTCATTCAGATAATTCTCCCCTAGTTGCATCACTTGCTCCTTATAATTATGGATCCATCCCATAGTTGTCAGGACGAAAAGAACACCTGGGCACTAAGGTTCTCTAGAGCCTAGGCGCAAAGCGCAAAAGCGCGCTTGTTAGAAAGAAGTGCACAAAAAAATATAAAAACTTGCATATTTAAGTCATGCTATTATTTTTTGCATATACCTTCAATTTGTTTTGTGTTTATAACATTTTAGACTTTGAGCACATTTTTGCTAAAATTTTGGACTTTAGCATATTTTCTCTAACATTTTAGGCAAGGTGGGTAGAAAAGAAAGAGGAAGGTTATCGTTTGCAGTCGAACACAGTCAGCACCGAGGTTGGAGGGTGGAGGTTGGTAATAGACTCAAGGTTCGAATAGGAAGAGGTTGCTGGAGGAGGAAGAGGCTTCTGGGAGTCTTGGCAGTCACAACGGTTGGCAGTGGGCGGCGGTCAGCACATAATGCGGAAGGTGATCGATTTTAGTTTGAGATATTTCTCAAATTTAGGGATTAGCTTAAGATAATTCAATTTTTAACCCCCTTTGGTTAAGTAAACATGTTGCCTATCGAGCCATGGGACATTGGCTTTTCTTCAATACAAAGAAAAAGAAAAAGCAAATTAAGCCCAGGCTTGGCCCTAGGCATCGCTCACCGTAGGTGCACACCTAGGTGTTGCTTTTGATGTCTGAACGCACTTCGTATTGCGAAGCGCACAGCTGTGCCTCACTACGCCTAGACGCACTTTTGACAACTATGATCCAAAAAAAACTCGAACTATTTAAAAACAAAAAATTAATAAAACACGTAAACAAACTCAAACAACAAAGAATGATAATATCTCACTAGATTTTATTTTCAACCCTAACATATTACCTCCATTAGCATATTCCAAAGGACAAATTTTCTTATGCACAACCCTCATATTTTCTCAGATAATTGTGCATACGATGCTAAAATATAAGACTAAAATTAGGGGAGGTGTTGTCCAAGGTGGCAAGCCGGACGCCTTAAGAATAAAATTAGGAGTTCATAAAGACAAGCATGTGGTTCATGTCGCTGTGTGGTTTCCCCCCAATTGGTATAATCAATATGTAATTAAAAAATCATAAGTTACGGATTGAATCTTTTTGTGCATATAGCAGACAAGTTAGAGACTTCAACATCAATTAAATTAAGTGTTCAATCAAGAAACAACTACTATTGTTCCTTTCCTCGTTTTAATATTCTATTAAATTATCAAAGAAGATTTGATGGGTTAAGGAAGAAAAAAATTGAAAGGAAAAGACTATTTTTAATTTCCACTTCTTTCATATTTATGTTAAATTATTAAGAATATATATAACTTATAAGTCATTCGACTGATCCAGGTTCCAAATTCAAAAGAACATGCGTGAATCAGATCACGTTAAGTCAAGGCTGGTTGAGGCGGTCGGCTATAACAACAAGGCGACGAAACATATAAAATACGTAAGTAGCCGCCTAAGAAGGAGAGACTGACTCCTTTAATAAGGCTGACTCCTTTAATAACACTGCTCCCGAAAAACTCCACTATCTAAAAACAAACTCAACAATGAAAGAAGCCAACTCCTAAACAAACTCAACATAAAAGCTAAGATAATGATAATACCTCACTAGATTTTATTTGCGACCCTAACAATTCTTCCCCTTAACCGTCACCCTTGTCCTTAAGGGTAAATTATTGAATACAACACCTTGGAAATTCTCTCTTGAACAACATCTAGAGAACCTACCAGCATTCTCCAATTGATTGGTCCTTTATTCCTCCATTCCTAGCTTTGATAACAATTTTAATTGATAGAGGTAATATTGGATAGTTATTCGATATAAACTGCACCTTCTTTGCTAACAACAATTTCATTCAGATAATTCTCCCATAGTTGCATCCATCACACTCCCCTAGTTGCATCACTTGCTCCTTATAATTAAGGATCCATCCCATAGTTGTTAGGGCGAAAAGAACACCTGGGCACTAAGGTTCTCTAGAGCCTAGACGCAAAACGTAAAAGCGCGCTTGATAGAAAGAAGTGCACAAAAAAATATAAAAACTTGCATATTTATGCCATGCTATTATTTTTTGCATATGCCTTCAATTTGTTTGGTGTTTATAACATTTTAGACTTTTAGCACATTTTTGCTAACATTTTTGGACTTAAGCATATTTTCTCTAACATTTTAGGCAATGTGGGTAGAAAAGAAAGAGGAAGGTTATCGTTTGCAGTCGAACACAGTCAGCACTGAGGTTGGTGGGTGGAGGTTGGTGATAGACTTAAGGTTCGAATAGGAAGTGGTTGCTGGAGGAGGAAGAGGCTTCTCGGAGTCGAGGCAGTCACAACGGTTGGCAGTGGGCGACGGTCAGCACATAATGCGGTAGGTGATCAATTTTAGTATGAGATATTTCTCAAATTTGGGGATTAGCTTAAGATAATTCAATTTTTAACCTACTTTGGTTAAGTAAACATGTTGCCTATCGAGCCATGGGTCATTGGCTTTTCTTCAATACAAAGAAAAAAAAAAGAGCAAATTAAGCCCAGGCATGGCCCTAGGCATCGCTCACCCTAGGTGCGCACCTAGACGTTGCTTTTGATGTCTGAACGCACTGCGTATTGCGAAGCGCACAGCTGCGCCTCACTACGCCTAGACGCACTTTAGACAATTATGATCCAAAAAAACTCAAATATTTAAAAACAAACTCAAAATTGAATAAAACTCGTAAACAAACTAAAACAACAAAGAATGATAATATCTCACTAGATTTTATTTTCAACCCTAACATATTACCTCCATTAGCATATTCCAAAGGACAAAATTCCTTATGCACAAACCTCATATTTTGATTATTTTCTTAGATAATTGTGCTAAAATATAAGACTAAATTTAGGGGAGGTGTTGCTCAAGGTGGCAAGTCGGACGCCTGAAGACTAAAATTAGGAGTTCATAAAGACAAGCATGTGGTTCATGTCGATGTGTGGTTTCCTCCCAATTGGTACGATCGATGTGTAATTAAAAAATCATAAGTTTCGAATTGAATCTTTTTGTGCAAATGGCAGACAAGTTAAGAGACTTCAACATCAATTGAATTAAGTGTTCAATCAAGAAACAACTACTATTGTTCCTTTCCTCGTTTTAATATTCTATTAAATTATTAAAGAAGATTTGATGGATTAGGGAAGACACAAAAGGGAAGGAAATTGAGAGGGGAAGACTATTTTTAATTTCCACTTCTTTCATATTTATGTTAAATTAGTAATAATATCTATAACTTATAAGTCATTCGGCTGAACCAGGTTCCAAATTCAAAAGAAGAGGCGTAAATCAGATCACATTAAATCAAGGATGTTTGAGATGGTCGGCTATAATGGCAAGGCAACGAAATATCTGAAATACCTAAGTAGCCGTCTAAGAAGGAGAGGCTGACTCCTTTTAATAACACTGCTCCCGAAAAACTCCCCTATCTAAAAACAAACTCAACAATGAAAGAAGCTAACTCCTAAACAAACTCAACAACATAAAAGCTAAGATAATGATAATACCTCACTAGATTTTATTTGCAACCCTAACAATTCTTTCCCTTAACAGTCACCCTTGTCCTTAAGTGTGAATTATTGAATACATCTTGGGAATTCTGTCTTGAACAACATCTAGAGAACCCACCAGCATTCTCCAATTGATTGGTCCTTTATTCCTACATTTCTAGCTTTGATAACAATTTTAATTGATAGAGGTAAGATAGGATAGTTAATCGATATAAACTGCACCTTCTTTGCTAACAACAATTTCATTCACATAATTCTCCCCTAGTTGCATCACTTGCTCCTTATAATTAAGGATCCATCCCATAGTTGTCAGGGCGAAAAGAACACCTGGACACTAAGGTTCTCTAGAGCCTAGGCGCAAAGCGCAAAAGCGCGCTTGTTAGAAAGAAGTGCAAAAAAAATATAAAAACTTGCATATTTAAGTCTTGCTATTATTTTTTTGCATATGCCTTCAATTTGTTTGGTGTTTATAACATTTTAGACTTTTAGCACATTTTTGCTAGGATTTTGGAATTTAGCATATTTTCTCTAACATTTTAGGCAAGGTGGGTAGGAAAGAAAGAGGAAGATTATCGTTTGCAGTCGAACATGGTCAGCAGACCAAGGTTGGTTGGTGGAGGTTGGTGATAGACTCAAGGTTCGAATAGGAAGAGGTTGCTAGAGGAGGAAGAAGCTTATGAGAGTCAACGCAGTCACAACGGTTGGCAGTGAACGGCGGTCAGCACATAATGCGGAAGGTGATCGATTTTAGTTTGAGATACTTCTCAAATTTGGGGATTAGCTTAAGATAATTTAATTTTTAACCCCCTTTGGTTAAGTAAACAAGTTGCCTATCGAGCCTTGGGTCATTGGCTTATCTTCAATTCAAAGAAAAAAAAAAATTAAGCCCAGGCTTGGCCCTAGGCATCGCTCACCCTAGGTGCGCACCTAGGCGTTGCTTTTGATGTCTGAACGCACTTCGTATTGCGAAGCGCACAGATGTGCCTCACTACACCTAGACGCACTTTTGACAACTATGATCCAAAAAAACTCAACTATTTAAAAACAAACTCAAAAATTAATAAAACGCGTAAACAAACTCAAACAACAAAGAATGATAATATCTCACTAGATTTTATTTTCAACCCTAACATATTACCTCCATTAGCTTATTCCAAAGAACAAAATTCCTTATCCACATACCTCATATTTTCTTAGATAATTGTGCATACGATGCTATAATATAAGACTAAAATTAGGGGAGGTGTTGCTCAAGGTGGCAAGCCGGACGCCTTAAGACTAAAATTAGAAGTTCATAAAGACAAGCATGCGGTTCATGTCGCTGTGTGGTTTCCCCCCAATTGGTATGATCAATGTGTAATTAAAAAATCATAAGTTTCGGATTGAATCTTTTTGTGCATATGGCAGACAACTTAGAGACTTCAACATCAATTGAATTAAGTGTTCAATCTGAAATACCTAAGTAGCCGCCTAAGAAGGAGAGGTGACTCCTTTAATAACACTGCTCCCCAAAAACTCCCCTATCTAAAAACAAACTCAACAATGAAAGAAGCTAACTCCTAAACAAACTCAACAACATAAAATCTAAGATAATGATAATACCTCACTAGATTTTATTTGCAACCCTAACAATTCTTCCCCTTAACAGTCACCCTTGTCCTTAAGGGTGAATTATTGAATACAACACCTTGGGAATTCTATCTTGAACAACATCTAGAGAACCCACCAGCATTCTCCAATTGATTGGTCCTTTATTCCTCCATTCCTAGCTTTGATAACAATTTTAATTGATAGAGATAAGATAAGATAGTTATTCAATATAAACTGCACCTTCTTTGCTAACAACAATTTCATTCAGATAATTCTACCCTAGATGCATCACTTGATCCCTATAATTAAGGATCCATCCCATAGTTGTCAGGCCGAAAAGAACACATGGACACTAAGGTTCTCTAGAGTCTAGACGCAAAGCGTAAAAGCGCGCTTGATAGAAAGAAGTGCACAAAAAAATATAAAAACTTACATATTTATGTCATGCTATTATTTTTTGCATATGCCTTCAATTTGTTTGGTGTTTATAACATTTTAGACTTTTAGCACATTTTTGATTACATTTTGGACATATTTTTTCGAACATTTTAGGCAAGGTGGGTAGGAAAGAAAGAGGAAGGTTATCGTTTGCAGTCGACACGGTCAGCACCGAGGTTGGTGGGTGGAGGTTGGTGATAGACTTAAGGTTCGAATAGGAAGAGGTTGCTAGAGGAGGAAGAGGTTTCTGGGAGTCGAGGCAGTCACAACGATTGGCAGTGGGCAGCGATCAGCACATAATGTCGAAGGTGATTGATTTTAGTTTGAGATATTTCTCAAATTTGGGGATTAGCTTAGAGATAATTCAATTTTTAACCCCCTTAGGTTGAGTAAACATGTTGCCTATCGAGCCTTTGGTCATTGGCTTTTCTTCAATACAAAGAAAAAAATAGCAAATTAAGCCCAGGCTTGGCCCTAGGCATCGCTCACCCTAGGAGCGCACCTAGGCGTTGCTTTTGATGTCTGAACGCACTTCGTATTGTGAAGCGCACAGATGTGCCTCACTACGCCTAGACGCACTTTTGATAACTATGATCCAAAAAAACTCAAATATTTAAAAATAAACTCAAAAATGAATAAAATATGTAAACAAACTCAAACAACAAAGAATGATAATCTCACTAGATTTTATTTTCAACCCTAACATATTACTTCCATTAGCATATTCCAAAAGACAAATTTCCTTATGCACATACCTTATATTTTCTTAGATAATTGTGCATACGATGTTATAATATAAGACTAAAATTAGGGGAGGTGTTGCTCAAGGTGGCAAGCCGGACGCCTTAAGACTATAATTAGGAGTTCATAAAGACAAGCATGTGGTTCATGTCGCTGTGTGGTTTCCCCCCAATTGCCAATTGGTATGATCAATGTGTAATTAAAAAATCATAAGTTTCGGATTGAATCACTTTGTGCATATGGCAGACAAGTTAAAGACTTCAACATCAATTGAATTAAGTGTTCAATCAAGAAACAACCACTATTGTTCCTTTCCTCGTTTTAATATTCTATTAAATTATCAAAGAAGAATTGATGGGTTAGGGAAGACACAAAAGGGAAGAAAATTGAGAGGGGAAGAGTATTTTTAATTTCCACTTCTTTTATATTTATGTTAAATTATTAATAATATCTATAACTTATAAGTCATTCGGCTGAACCAGGTTCCAAATTCAAAAGAAAGAAGAGGCGTGAATCAGATCACGTTAATTCAAGGATGGGTGAGGCGGTCGGCTATAACGGCAAGGCAACGAAGCATCTGAAATACCTAAGTAGCCGCCTAAGAAGGATAGGCCGACTCCTTTAATAACACTGCTCCCAAAAAACTCCCCTATCTAAAAACAAACTCAACAATGAAAAAAGCTTACTCCTAAACAAACTCAACAACATAAAAGCTAAGATAATGATAATACCTCACTAGATTTTATTTGCAACCCTAACAATTCTTCCCCTTAATAGTCACCCTTGTCCTTAAGGGTGAATTATTGAAAACAACACCTTGGAAATTCTCTCTTGAACAACATCTAGAGAACCCACCAGCATTCTCCAATTGACCAGCCCTTTATTCCTCCATTCCTAGCTTTGATAACAATTTTAATTGATAGAGGTTAGATAGGATAGTTATCCGATATAAACTACACCTTCTTTGCTAACAACAATTTCATTCAAATAATTCTCCCCTAGCTGCATCACTTGCTCCTTATAATTAAGGATCCATCCCATAGTTGTCAGGACAAAAAGAACACATGGGCACTAAGGTTCTTTAGAGCCTAGGCGCAAAGCGTAAAAGCGCGCTTGATAGAAAGAAGTGCACAAAAAAATATAAAAACTTGCATATTTATGTCATGCTATTATTTTTTGCATATGCCTTCAATTTGTTTGGTGTTTATAACATTTTAGACTTTTAGCACATTTTTGCTAACATTTTGGACTTTAGCATATTTTCTTTAACATTTTAGACAAGGTGGGTAGGAAAGAAAGAGGAAGGTTATCGTTTGCAGTCGACACGGTCAGCACTAAGGTTGGTGGGTGGAGGTTGGTGATAAACTCAAGGTTCGAATAGGAAGAGATTGTTGGAGGAGGAAAAGGTTTCTGGGGAGTCGAGGAAGTCACAACGGTTGGCAGTGGGTGGCGATCAGCACATAATGCGGAAGGTGGTCGATTTTAGTTTGAGATATTTCTCAAATTTGGGAATTAGCTTAGAGATAATTCAATTTTTAACTTCCTTTGGTTAAGTAAACATGTTGCCTATGTTGCCTATCGAGCCTTGGATCATTGGCTTTTCTTCAATACAAAGGAAAAAAAATAGCAAATTAAGCCCAGGCTTGGCCCTAGGCATCGCTCACCCTAGGTCCGCACCTAGGCGTTGCTTTTGATGTCTGAACTCACTTCATATTGCGAAGCGCACAGCTGTGCCTCACTACGCCCAGACGCACTTTTGACAACTATGATCCAAAAAAACTCAACTATTTAAAAACAAACTCAAAAATGATTAAACTCGTAAACAAACTCAAACAACAAAGAATGATAATATCTCACTATATTTTATTTTCAACCTTAACATATTACCTCCATTAGCATATTCCAAAGGACAAAATTCCTTATGCACATACCTCATATTTTCTTAGATAATTGTGCATACGATGAGATAATATAAGATTTATATTGTTCCCATTCATATAAGAAATCCCAGACAAACTTCAAGCAAATTTAAGTATACCTTCTACCGTCCTAACCACTTGTCACAGTAACAACAAGAAAAAGGAGAATAGTAGTTGATTAGCTCTCCATGTGTTACACTACTAGAAATCTTGTAAGGACTAAGGAGTATAATATATAGTTTCCTCCACAACCAATCACCACCACTAAGAGTTGCTTTCGACTTCATTTCTGTAGGCTTTTGTTATCACATGAAAGTTCGGATATATCTACTGCACCCAATAATGTTGCCAAACAATTTCTCAAATGATGAGTTTCTACTCTAGTATTTCAAGCCTGTCTAAATTCTAAAACCATAAGGAGATATCTCTACAAGATAGTTGGAGGGAGGGAAGAAGGGGTTTACATAGAGAAATAAGGAAATGGTTTATCTTCAAAACTGATATTAATAAGAATGAACTATTATGAGGAAGACATGCTACCATAAATGTGCTAGAAGAACTGAAGCGTTGTGGTGGCAATATTGCCGACCAAAAGGAGAACCTTTAAATTTTCACAGTGAAATCAAGTACACGATATCAAACAATGTCTGCTTCAAGAAATAAAAATTACTTCAGGGACCATAGAGGTTGGTAAAGCTAAAAGTACACCTCAAACAAACGAATAAATTCTGCAAATATTTCTCAGAGATGGAATATTGACAAAGTGCCAATCATCATATCAAACTTTCCACACATCATGACAAATGATAGTCCAGCCAGCCAATCAAGAAATCAGAATAAATTATACAAAATTCTAGGTGTTATAGAAATTAAAGAAAGATTTTGGTGATTCAAGTAACAAATGCCTCACACAAACTCTATTCACTTCAAATATGGAACCATCTAACTTAACAAAATCACACTAGAAAATCATACTAAGTGTCGGTTCAAAAATCACTTGAATATGACAGAAGAAGAACCTCTGGCAATGAATATTATAAATTAAGACTTAAAGAATTGCAATTTGTTCCAAGAATTTATGTCTCAGTTCAAGATACACGATTGAAGGTCACACAGTAAATTCTTCTTCTCAGCAATGCTCCAAGCAACCTGCTGAACATGATATGTGAAATCACCACATGAATAGCAGTTACGTAGTTGCTACATGATCATTAGAATTCAGAGTACAGGTACACCGAGGAGGCTACTCAAAAGGAAGATGGATCAACAAGAAATAAAAAATAATATATATAGAATTTCTACACAATGAGACAGGAGTATTTTAGACAAGTTAATATCAATATGAAATGAATATTAGCGTGCAAGTAGTAAACTGCAACTAAACATACAAGAAAAACTTACTTGATATCGACTTTAACAGGTTTGATGCCACGAGCACGTAGGTCTGCATCCTTGTTATCGAAAAAACCTTCTGGTAATGCTCCTTTAGCTTGTGTGGACTCCAAATCCTTAGGATGCCCCCCTTTTACCTGACCAATTTCGAGATGATTTATACTACTTGGTTCTTCACCAACTTGGTTGACAGTTTGACTATCATTTCTTTCCTTGTTATCAAAAAAACTTTCAGGAAGAGCTCCCTTAATTTGCTTGCCATGCGAGTAATCTGTCTTCTTTGATGGTTGATCAAGTTCGGTGAAGCCTTTATTTTCATTTCTTTCTTTATTTTCAACTAAATGATCATTGGCCAGCACAGTAGCCTTCTTTGAAGATACTGGCACCTCCACAGTATGGCCTGAACTGTGAGGAACTTCTTTCCTTTTATGAGGAAAACCAGATGAACTAGAGCCAACAGCCAACTTAACAACGGCGGTATCTGAAATTCCTTATGTCGATCAGTTCAGTAAAATAATCAAGAAATGATGTGGAATGCAGCAATATAAGAGTCCAAAGTTAACAGACTCACCAAGACATTATATAGGCCTACTAGAATCGAAAACATATTCAATAACATTGAAACATATAATAAAAGTACAAGACTACCTAATGTTGGGCAAATACTATTTTTACACTATTGAACAAGCAGTAGTGGACTGGTATTTTGCAGAAGATGGTTTAACAATACAAACTATTACTCTATTGGGACCATAAGAAAGCTTTTAGTACTCTGGATACATCTAAGGGGGAAAAGACTTCCCCTACTTTGCACCAAAATACTAAGCCCTCACCACCACCTGACTCTATGAATACCCAGAAGAAAAGAACAATTATAACAAAAGAACTAACAAAACAAAGCAGGGACGACAGGTGTACAAATCATTTTTTTTACATTATCTCTTGGTCTCAGTTAAAAGAAAAACCAAAATGAAAGCAATACCACTCTTTTCCCTTTTTGCCTCCTGATTATCAAAGAAACCTTCAGGCAGTATTGACGATGAATGTGGCTTATGCACCTCGACTTGCTGATCCTTATGGATTTTACTATCTTGAGATACTCCTGCAGCAGCAGCTTTGACATTCTCAATTGCCTGTATGGACAATTTTTCATCTATTTACTGCATATTTTATCAAGCAAAATAATCTAACTGTACAGTGGCAAAGAAGGTGATTATAATTTTAACACAACATAAACAAAAATACCTCCAAAACAGAAAATTGAAAATACACATAATATAATGTGAAATATGATCGGAAACAAAGAAACTAATGAATATTTGTGGCATACAAAAGAAACTTACTACCAAAATGCATGCAAAACGTTTAATTTGGGATGGGATGGGATGGGATGGGGCTGGGTCAAGAGTTACACTGAGTACAACAAAGCATCAAAGTTTGAGACTTGTGAAAGCATATAATATCACCCAACACCAATCAGTTTTATGATTGATTGAGCAGAACAATGGCTAATTTGAAGCGTGCTGTACGCAAGGATTATAGCACGAGTTCTGATAAATCCACTACAAAGTACACAGTTGATTCTCTGTAGCCTTTTACGTTCAGCAGTTACAATATTCCCTCTTCATCAGGAACCATAGTCTAGCAGGGTTTTGTTATCCCTTAAGCCACGTTACTAACATAGTTGTTAATCCAGCTAGGTGGTAGTTCTGCTTCATTGTTTCTACAAATTTCATATCCAGGAAAACTGATAACATCTATAAAGTAAATAATTGCGTTTAGATTCACCAAATTGCTAGACTCTGTGAAAGAAATTTGAAAGCCGCATAACAGTAGTAAGAACATATCATAATTAAGGCCATCTCCAATGGTTATCCCTATTTTTGGGTTTCTATCCTATGTGTCAAGCCCTTTTAAGTTTTAGGAAGGCTTCTATGTCTACTTGACATTGTTTTTCATATAACAATCCAACTATAAAAAAATTTAGGGCCAATTAGCGTTTAGACCCTCGATTTTATACCAGCTTAGAATTTAAGCCCTGACATGTCTAACATGTCCAACTGATCTGGATTTTTATTTTTGGTTTCCTTTTTCCTATTATACCCTCTTTTCCTGCATGTATTGGTTGTTGTCCTTGTACTCATGTTTAGGGTCTAAACGCTAATTAACCATTAAAAAAAAGGTAAAATATGCCTCCAATTGTTGATACAAAAAAAAATGACTTTTTTTATTATAAATGGTAAGAAAATATTTATGTGGGAGCCATTTTAATATGCCATGTAGACATAAAAAAAAAAAACTCTATCGATGGCGCTATTATTTTTAATATTTTTCATCTAGGATAAAGTCTTAGATAGAATTAGAAACCCTTGTTAGCAATCACTCAAATAAAATGCGTATAATACGCGATGTATCTTTCAGAAACATATAATACGTACGTACTTTTGAAAAATTCGGATTAATATGTGAGTTTTAAGGCTGTGGCATTTTAAATGTGTTACGTACGAATAATTAGAAAAAAAGTGATTTGTATTTACCCCCCCCCCCCCCCCCCCCCAATTGCTAATCATATCTCAACTACCCCACATTTTTATTTTAATTAGCACTACCCCCCTCCCTCATTATTTCATAACCTATTAATTGTAATTATAGTTACCCCCCCAAAAAATGTCAAAAAAACGTGGCTGGCAGTGCAACATATTTAATTGACCAAAAAGAAACCCAAAAGTCTTTCATTAACTCTTGCAACATTGCTGTTTTTCACCAGCTTGGCACAAATCACAAAAAAAATGTCTATACAAAAAAAACCTCGCATGCAACCTATTTAATTAACCAATAAAGAAATTCAACGGTCTTGTTGCTTGCACCAGTGATCGTTTCGTAAGATGGGTGAAAATGTGGACTTATGAATTTATGTTTAATGAGTTGGTTAGTTGTTTATTAGGGAAAAAAAAAATACATGTCAAATTTTTAGTGCCGAATTAGTTCATATGAAACATACTAAACAAGAACTTAAATCTAATCCGAATGTTTCTCGTTTGACAAATATTTGACCGAATTTTTTAACGTATTTTACTTGTATTGTGCCGATTTATACTCGTACTTTCGCCGTCCTGATTTTTTTCTGTTTGCCGAATTGCTAATAAGGATAGAAACACCCACCGGAGACATTTTCTTCCGAGAGGCTATTATAGGGTTTTTTTTAAATGTAGATAACCCACCCACCCACCCACCACACACACATACACAACCCCAAACACCACCACCATTGGAGAAGGCCTATTTACCTCATGGTGCTTCCGGGAAGCCTGGTGCGCAGGCCAAAGAGCTTCGGATTTCAAGACGACGTTGCACACTCTACAAACCGGTTGCTCGTACTCATTGTACCTGTATCAATCAAACAAGTTAGCACATAACCGAAATGTCTCTCGAGAAATGTTGGAGCTTGGACTGTACGCGTGACTGACTACCTGACGATCGGAGAGTCGATCCGCTTGTCTCGTTTCTGCGAAGACTCTCTCACTTTCGAACGGAACAGCGCCTTTCTCTGTGCTTTGCTGTCCATCGTCAACGCCCGCCCACGATACTTTCAACCGATTCTAGAGAGGCAGCCACACCAATTTACGAGCATATAATCTATCAATCAATGCAATGCAATGAACAACACTTGCTAACTAGGGGAGTACCAAATAAAAAACCACACAAATCCACGGAAACACAAAAATTAGGGTTCTCTGGGCTCTTACTTGATCAGATCAAATGTACTGGACACCTCCAGTCACGTATGTGGGGGTGACTTGAAATTAGGGTTTCATCGATCCGCGAGGGCCAGACATGGGAGAAGAACAATTTGGGTTTTAGGGTTTTTTTCAACTGCGTAGATAGAGCAGAGAAATGGGGGAGGAAAGAGGAGTTACGATCTAAATTATTTTTTGGCATGGATCGGAACTGTCGGATGGTAAAGTAAGGGCTGAGCACATGTTCGAAACCGACCCAACTGAACCAATACAAGCTATTCGCTTACATTTTCAATTTAGGTTCGGTTCTGGCTTTAAAAAAAAAAAACAATTGCTAAATACACTAAAGATTACTCAGAATATTCTATTACTTAGTGCTAGTACAATCTGAAATAACTTTTACTCATATTAGCCAAAAAATTATTATGGGTTACGCACACTCCCAAACCACCCTTCTTGGCCGAAAATGGATCTCCTTCCTCCTTGCGGATGACAATCGACGTCGGGACAGCGTATGACAATCGACGTCGGAGGAGGAGGCGGAGGAGAGGAGGAGGAGGTCGAGGACGCGGCGGACGGGCCGGTGTGGCCGAGGGGTCAGAGGACGCGGATGAGGGTGGTGCAGGGGATGATGTTCGGGGAGAAGCGGGGGACGAAGGAGGCGGCGAACTTAAGTAAGGGAAGGGCGCGTTCGAGGTCGTCGTTGCAGACCAGGCGGTGGAGCTGCTCGTTTGCCGCCCTCGCCCTTACGGCACCCCGTTCTTTGTGGTGTTCGACGGGGACCTGTGCCCCCTCCCCGACCCCCGATGTCCTTCCTCCCCTCGTCGGGCCCTTGAGGGGGTCTACACCTTCTAGAGCTTCTCGCCCGCGGATAAGAAGTGGAGGCAGACGGACGAGATTGTGGCCGCAGAGCAGATCGTGACGGTCTCCGTTGTCACGCCCCGATCTTCCGCAGGTAATCTGATAATGTTCGCCTTAGCGATAATCTGATAATGTTTCTATCGGTTGATATTCTAAGTCTGACTTGTCTTATCTGAACGATATCCAAATCTCTCTTGCAGCTAGCTTGCACCAAAGGGTCTTGGCGCGTGATACTCAACACAACTTAGCCGAAATACCATGTGCATAGCTAACCGTTCGAACAATATTATATTTTTCACATTAACCAATTGGGTAATCATGTATAGATATTCAGGTTCGCACATAACTTACAAATTTCTAGCACGAGTCTATTCCAACAAAGCCTAATACATGTCGGCACAAAGGCCATCGTATCACAATTTCGTACAAGCAATCATATCACTCACATGCACTTTTAAATTTATTTAGACTCATTGTTTGGAACATCCCATCGGGTCAAAAAGGGAGAGTGTATGCACATAACCTACGAACGAGCTTTCAAAACCGAGAAAATCGATAAGAAGTCCAAAGGCGTAAAGCCATGCTCTGATACCAATATGTCACGTCCCGATCTCCCGCAGGTAATCGGCCGTCCTCGCTAGTCGCGAATCACCGAGCCAGCTCCCGCGGGACGATCTAACCCATCTGGGCGTGATGTCGCACGAGCGTAAGCCGCACCCGTGCAAGGCCATGATCCGAACAGGCGATTAGATATGTAAGCCACAGAGTCGCACAGATAGTCCGAGTGCAGCGGAATAAGAAACACACAGGCGATTGGTAACAAGTTCACAGAGTCGTCAATAGCAGAAGCATTGAATAACACAAGTATAGAAGTAAAACAAGCTCTTTGTTGATATTGAACAAGTGTTACAGGCGGCGCTAGACCGATATTACAAGTCGCTCAAGCCTCTCTCTCTCTCTGAAATAGCAAAACCGTGCCAAGTGGCTACATTTGTTGAATGATACATTAGCGATGTTCCAATATTATGTCTTGTTTATGTGCTTCAGTTCCGGACGCAATGCCCCAAGGCTCCAGAGTGAACTCCACGCCTTAGCACGCACGAAAGGAGTTTCTGCACCGAACGAGGTTCTCCCGCACCCTGCAAGCAATCTGGTGAGTTATCAGTACATGAATGCACTGGTGGGGAGGCTTCTCGTCCGCTCGACAAATCCAAATATGTTATATAGGTTACGTGCACCATCTATTAAGTTATCTTTCCAGTCTTGCCTTAGGATCAGTTTTATGGCATAGTGAAAAGCCTGATTCGTGTGGCAGTGCGCCGTTCGATATAAAGGAACACGACGAGACTTACCAACTTACCATTTGTCCTTCCCTGTCCAAGGCAAACCAAGTTCAACCAAATCAGAATATATATACATATACTAAAATCCAAGGAATCGTATAGCGAACACATGTATGCTACGAGCGGATTTCTAAATCACGTGCACGAGTTTTGCCTAAATTGTGAAACACAAGTTACTTTGTTACTCAGATTCAGGCGTGCTGCTCAGGTTATTCAAATGATTGCAAAGCTCAGGCTACACAAATTACTTGTTCATTTCTCAGGTTACTCAACTCAGATTCTTAAACGCAATGCAATGACTCGCACGCGGACTGCCGCAATCGATCCTGACTAAATCTATATGAACGGGTCGCTGGCCTACACGCTATTATGGACATAGTCGCAATAAGACGGTGGCCCCGGTGCCCCGGCGACTGACCGAACATATCTGTGCTAGCTACAACTAGCGCGACTACCGGATTTCCCCTAGGCCGGATCGGTCCCGGTGTCCCGACGCCCCGTCCGTAGAAAATCAAGCTTGTGCACAAGCGTCCGCTGTCACGCCCCGATCTCCCGCAGGCAATCGGCCGTTCCCGCTAGACGGGAATCACCCTCGCCAGCGCTCCCGTGGAACGATCGCTTAACCCATCCGGGCGTGATGCCGCACGAGCGTGATCCACGCCCGTGCAAGGCCATGGTTCGTTGGCTGGCGGCAAGAGTTCTAAGCCACAGAGTCGCACAGATTGTCCCGAGTGCAGCGGAGTCATGAACGCATAGGCGATCGGTAACAGGTTCACTGAGTCGACAAATATAGCAGAAGCATAGAAACAAGTAAAGTAATCTCTTTATTGATATGAAACATGTATTACAGGCGGCGTATAGCCGAGATTACAAGTCGCTCAAGCCTCTCTCTCTGAAACAGTAAATGCGTGCCAAGTGGCTATAACTGTGGAATGAATATACAGGCGATGGTCAGGCGATGTTCACAACTTATGTCTTGTATATGTGCTTCAGTCCCGGACGCACCATTGCAAGGCTTCAGAGGGAACTCCTGGCCTTAGCACCGCACGAAGGAGGCGTCCGCACCCTGCATATCAAACTGGTGGATTATCAGTACATTGAATGCACTGGTGGGGAAGCTACTCGCCTGCTCGACAAATCCAAACACGTAATACAGGTTCCGTGCACAACTATTCAGTTGTCTTTCTAGTTGCCTTAGGATCAGTTTCATGCAGACATTGAATAGCTTATCGTGTCGGGCAGTGCGCCGTGCGATGTTTGAGGGAACACGGCGAGACTTACCAACTTACCATTTATCCTTCCCTGTCCAGGCAAACATTGTTAATTTAAGCAGGGGCATGTATAAACATTCAGGAGGCATAGCATATGCAAACAGGAGGGTCGTTTTAACATGATCGTTCATGTGTTCAGTTTATTTGTTTCATACGATACAGTATCTCGCACGCGGATAGCCGCTAAGCGAGGATGAATGGTTTATCTTTCGTTTACTAGCAAGCATGCAACAAGTTAGGTACAAGGTGATCACTGGCGTATGCCATAATGGACACTAGTCTGTGACGAAGATGGTTTGCTACGTGCAAGAACGTTAGGCGTCGCATACCACCCTGTCCTAGTACGTGAGACTAAACGTTAGTTCCGTCCGGAGCCGGAACGGTGCCAGTGCCCCAGCAGCCGCCCGCAGGAACTATACCTTGTGCACAAGTTGTCCGTGATCGAACAATAACATTCATTCGCCCGAAGGCTACGTGATTATCACCCGTAGGCTACGTGCACCCGTAGGCTACGTGACTATCGCCCGTAGGCTACGTGAATATCGCCCGTAGGCTACGTGCGCCCGTAGGCTACGTGATTATCGCCCGGAGGCTACGTGAGTACAAGACAAGCAGTAGCATGATTCATTTATATTGCATCTACGTTCCATTCATGCGTTCAGGATTGCTTAAACATTGCACAATATAATAACGTTAGACATTCATAAGCAGACAAGCATGCGTTTCTAAGGGACACAAGTAAACACGATTGCTCGGACCCGAAGGTAAGCCGAGAGATGAAACCGTTAGGGACTTAGCATGCGAGGGTCTGAATATAAGCAGTATTTCATTTCCATGTTCTAGCAAGCAATACAAGTTGGGATTATTCCCTTAGCTAGGTGCGTTGGATTTATTAGCATGCAGGGGGTGATTCACCTAGCGACTAGCATAAATATTCCAGATTTTATGTGTGCTGGCTAAGCAAAGACAAGTTCACCGTAGCCACCCACCTTAGCGATGATTCGTCTCGGTAGAGCGATACGTCTGAGCGAGCCTCTAAAAGTCCAAGCCGGATTCCTGTAGGGACAAGTCTGGATATCCTTTGCTTCTTGTTTGAGGCAAAGCGGGTCGGGACAGCTGCACGATTGCCGTTTGAGACGGTAGTCCGCTTGAGCGGAACAGGGTGTTACATCCTACCCAACTTAGAAAAAGTCTCGTCCTCGAGACTTACTAAGGACAAGCAGAAATCTAGGGTTGAGGCAATCCTAGACAAGTCGTTGCACTTGTTCATTTGGATCTTCACTTGCACAAGCTTCAAAATCAGCATACCGCTTAGACTGGATCGTGCGCACCTTCGACATGTATTTCTAGTGTGAACACGTCAACCAGCTCAGTGATAGCGAAGTCTTAGCACTCGAGTTTCACCTTTTCTTAAGTCTTGGATGGTGCACTAGTTCAAGGCGTCCCTCGAATAGATGCATTCAACCAAACTTAGGGTTAGTGAAAATCGGACAAGCTACTAGCGATACTCTCAAGGGTTCGCACAGGTTGGCTCAAAGGCCACTCGCAGCATACAACCAGACAAGCAAG
Source organism: Iris macrosiphon (assembly GCA_036927795.1). Lineage (NCBI taxonomy): Eukaryota > Viridiplantae > Streptophyta > Magnoliopsida > Asparagales > Iridaceae > Iris > Iris macrosiphon. The sequence continues at coordinate 31,830,601 of JAYESA010000004.1, read as the reverse complement.
CATATCATTCAAAACGTATTTTGAAAGTATTTAGACTTATTGTTGGAACATCCCATCGAGGCATTGAGAGAGAGCGCGCACATAACCCACGAACGAGCTTTCGAAACAGAGATATCGAATCGAAGTCCAAAGGCGTAGAAGCCAGGCTCTGATACCAACCTGTCACGCCCCGATCTCCCGCAGGCAATCGACCGTTCCCGCTAGGCGGGAATCACCCTCACCAGCGCTCCCGCGGAACGATCGCTTAACCCATCCGGGCGTGATGCCGCACGAGCGTGATCCACGCCCGTGCAAGACCATGGTTCGTTGGCTGGCGGCAAGAGTTCTAAGCCACAGAGTCGCACAGATTGTCCGAGTGCAGCGGAGTCATGAACGCATAGGCGATCGGTAACAGGTTCACTGAGTCGACAAATATAGCGGAAGCATAAAAACAAGTAAAGTAATCTCTTTATTGATATGAAACATGTATTACAGGCGGCGTATAGCCGAGATTATAAGTCGCTCAAGCCTCTCTCTCTGAAACAGTAAATGCGTGCCAAGTGGCTACAACTGTGGAATGAATATACAGGCGATGGTCAGGCGATGTTCACAACTTATGTCTTGTATATGTGCTTCAGTCCCGGACGCACCATTGCAAGGCTTCAGAGGGAACTCCTGGCCTTAGCACCGCACGAAGGAGGCGTCCGCACCCTGCATATCAAACTGGTGGATTATCAGTACATTGAATGCACTGGTGGGGAAGCTACTCGCCCGCTCGACAAATCCAAACACGTAATACAGGTTCCGTGCACAACTATTCAGTTGTCTTTCTAGTTGCCTTAGGATCAGTTTCATGCAGACATTGAATAGCTTATCGTGTCGGGCAGTGCGCCGTGCGATGTTTGAGGGAACACGGCGAGACTTACCAACTTACCATTTATCCTTCCCTGTCCAGGCAAACATTGTTAATTTAAGCAGGGGCATGTATAAACATTCAGGAGGCATAGCATATGCAAACAGGAGGGTCGTTTTAACATGATCGTTCATGTGTTCAGTTTATTTGTTTCATACGATACAGTATCTCGCACGCGGATAGCCGCTAAGCGAGGATGAATGGTTTATCTTTCGTTTACTAGCAAGCATGCAACAAGTTAGGTACAAGGTGATCACTGGCGTATGCCATAATGGACACTAGTCTGTGACGAAGATGGTTTGCTACGTGCAAGAACGTTAGGCGCCGCATACCACCCTGTCCTAGTACGTGAGACTAAACGTTAGTTCCGTCCGGAGCCGGAACGGTGCCAGTGCCCCAGCAGCCGCCCGCAGGAACTATACCTTGTGCACAAGTTGTCCGTGATCGAACAATAACATTCATTCGTCCGAAGGCTACGTGATTATCACCCATAGGCTACGTGCGCCCGTAGGCTACGTGACTATCGCCCGTAGGCTACGTGAATATCGCCCGTAGGCTACGTGCGCCCGTAGGCTACGTGATTATCGCCCGTAGGCTACGTGATTATCGCCCGGAGGCTACGTGAGTACAAGACAAGCAGTAGCATGATTCATTTATATTGCATCTACGTTCCATTCATGCGTTCAGGATTGCTTAAACATTGCACAATATAATAACGTTAGACATTCATAAGCAGACAAGCATGCGTTTCTAAGGGACACAAGTAAACACGATTGCTCGGACCCGAAGGTAAGCCGAGAGATGAAACCGTTAGGGACTTAGCATGCGAGGGTCTGAATATAAGCAGTATTTCATTTCCATGTTCTAGCAAGCAATACAAGTTGGGATTATTCCCTTAGCTAGGTGCGTTGGATTTATTAGCATGCAGGGGGTGATTCACCTAGCGACTAGCATAAATATTCCAGATTTTATGTGTGCTGGCTAAGCAAAGACAAGTTCACCGTAGCCACCCACCTTAGCGATGATTCGTCTCGGTAGAGCGATACGTCTGAGCGAGCCTCTAAAAGTCCAAGCCGGATTCCTGTAGGGACAAGTCTGGATATCCTTTGCTTCTTGTTTGAGGCAAAGCGGGTCGGGACAGCTGCACGATTGCCGTTTGAGACGGTAGTCCGCTTGAGCGGAACAGGGTGTTACATCCTACCCAACTTAGAAAAAGTCTCGTCCTCGAGACTTACTAAGGACAAGCAGAAATCTAGGGTTGAGGCAATCCTAGACAAGTCGTTGCACTTGTTCATTTGGATCTTCACTTGCACAAGCTTCAAAATCAGCATACCGCTTAGACTGGATCGTGCGCACCTTCGACATGTATTTCTAGTGTGAACACGTCAACCAGCTCAGTGATAGCGAAGTCTTAGCACTCGAGTTTCACCTTTTCTTAAGTCTTGGATGGTGCACTAGTTCAAGGCGTCCCTCAAATAGATGCATTCAACCAAACTTAGGGTTAGTGAAAATCGGACAAGCTACTAGCGATACTCTCAAGGGTTCGCACAGGTTGGCTCAAAGGCCACTCGCAGCATACAACCAGACAAGCAAGCATATCATTCAAAACGTATTTTGAAAGTATTTAGACTTATTGTTGGAACATCCCATCGAGGCATTGAGAGAGAGCGCGCACATAACCCACGAACGAGCTTTCGAAACAGAGATATCGAATCGAAGTCCAAAGGCGTAGAAGCCAGGCTCTGATACCAACCTGTCACGCCCCGATCTCCCGCAGGCAATCGACCGTTCCCGCTAGGCGGGAATCACCCTCACCAGCGCTCCCGCGGAACGATCGCTTAACCCATCCGGGCGTGATGCCGCACGAGCGTGATCCACGCCCGTGCAAGACCATGGTTCGTTGGCTGGCGGCAAGAGTTCTAAGCCACAGAGTCGCACAGATTGTCCGAGTGCAGCGGAGTCATGAACGCATAGGCGATCGGTAACAGGTTCACTGAGTCGACAAATATAGCGGAAGCATAAAAACAAGTAAAGTAATCTCTTTATTGATATGAAACATGTATTACAGGCGGCGTATAGCCGAGATTATAAGTCGCTCAAGCCTCTCTCTCTGAAACAGTAAATGCGTGCCAAGTGGCTACAACTGTGGAATGAATATACAGGCGATGGTCAGGCGATGTTCACAACTTATGTCTTGTATATGTGCTTCAGTCCCGGACGCACCATTGCAAGGCTTCAGAGGGAACTCCTGGCCTTAGCACCGCACGAAGGAGGCGTCCGCACCCTGCATATCAAACTGGTGGATTATCAGTACATTGAATGCACTGGTGGGGAAGCTACTCGCCCGCTCGACAAATCCAAACACGTAATACAGGTTCCGTGCACAACTATTCAGTTGTCTTTCTAGTTGCCTTAGGATCAGTTTCATGCAGACATTGAATAGCTTATCGTGTCGGGCAGTGCGCCGTGCGATGTTTGAGGGAACACGGCGAGACTTACCAACTTACCATTTATCCTTCCCTGTCCAGGCAAACATTGTTAATTTAAGCAGGGGCATGTATAAACATTCAGGAGGCATAGCATATGCAAACAGGAGGGTCGTTTTAACATGATCGTTCATGTGTTCAGTTTATTTGTTTCATACGATACAGTATCTCGCACGCGGATAGCCGCTAAGCGAGGATGAATGGTTTATCTTTCGTTTACTAGCAAGCATGCAACAAGTTAGGTACAAGGTGATCACTGGCGTATGCCATAATGGACACTAGTCTGTGACGAAGATGGTTTGCTACGTGCAAGAACGTTAGGCGCCGCATACCACCCTGTCCTAGTACGTGAGACTAAACGTTAGTTCCGTCCGGAGCCGGAACGGTGCCAGTGCCCCAGCAGCCGCCCGCAGGAACTATACCTTGTGCACAAGTTGTCCGTGATCGAACAATAACATTCATTCGTCCGAAGGCTACGTGATTATCACCCATAGGCTACGTGCGCCCGTAGGCTACGTGACTATCGCCCGTAGGCTACGTGAATATCGCCCGTAGGCTACGTGCGCCCGTAGGCTACGTGATTATCGCCCGTAGGCTACGTGATTATCGCCCGGAGGCTACGTGAGTACAAGACAAGCAGTAGCATGATTCATTTATATTGCATCTACGTTCCATTCATGCGTTCAGGATTGCTTAAACATTGCACAATATAATAACGTTAGACATTCATAAGCAGACAAGCATGCGTTTCTAAGGGACACAAGTAAACACGATTGCTCGGACCCGAAGGTAAGCCGAGAGATGAAACCGTTAGGGACTTAGCATGCGAGGGTCTGAATATAAGCAGTATTTCATTTCCATGTTCTAGCAAGCAATACAAGTTGGGATTATTCCCTTAGCTAGGTGCGTTGGATTTATTAGCATGCAGGGGGTGATTCACCTAGCGACTAGCATAAATATTCCAGATTTTATGTGTGCTGGCTAAGCAAAGACAAGTTCACCGTAGCCACCCACCTTAGCGATGATTCGCCTCGGTAGAGCGATACGTCTGAGCGAGCCTCTAAAAGTCCAAGCCGGATTCCTGTAGGGACAAGTCTGGATATCCTTTGCTTCTTGTTTGAGGCAAAGCGGGTCGGGACAGCTGCACGATTGCCGTTTGAGACGGTAGTCCGCTTGAGCGGAACAGGGTGTTACATCCGCGACCAAGCGAGTCTCTTTTTATTGGTTCTTTTTTTTTTATCTTTTTAATAGCTTCTTATTCTGAGTAAACGGCAATGGTTGTAGGCGCAGGTATTGAGCCTCGCTACAAGCTATCCCAGTCCATTCCTGACTTATTGGTTCTTGCATCTTTATTCGTTACGGGCTCCTCGAGCTATTCTTTTAGTGTCGTTCACTTAGTGTCGTTCTTTAGTGCCGTTCGATTTAGTCATTCTTTTACTTGCAACTTACTTTTAAGTTTTCTTATCATCCTTGTAGCTCCCAGTATGGGAACTACCTTGGCGACCCAACGGTCCCGAAGCCGTTCCACATTTTCTATTACTTGGTTTGGGACGACTATTTTGATAGTCTTCCTGCCTCAGGTGAGTGAATCATGTTTCGTGTTGTGTTCGAGGCTATGGCATGAATCTACAAAACTAGCATTGAAACGAGGCAACGAGTACAAACTACAAAGTAAGCAAGCAAGCATGCATTTATACTGAACATAAGCATTTACATTGGCACTGGGCTATGGGTAAAGCGATGAGTGAAACCATAAAGGGATATACCGAGCGACATGATCTAGGGACGTGCAGTGTAAACAAGTGAACAGTGCACTACGAAGAGTATATATCGTTCTACTCGAGGCATAGCGGGGTCTACTTGCACAAGGCAAAGGTAGCATGCAAGGGTCCATTTATAAGCAAAGTTTTATTTTCATGTTATAACACAAGCAATACAAGTTAGAATTATTCCCTTAGCTAGGTGAGTTGTATTCTTTATTAGCATGCAGGGGTGATACACCTAGCGACTAGCATGTATCGTCCATATTTTAAGTGTGCTGGCTAAGTAAAGACAAGTTCATCGTAGCCACCCATCTTAGCGATGATTCGCCTCGGTCGAGCGATACTCCGAGCGAGCCTTTGAAAGTCTAAGTCTGAACTCCTGAAGGGCCAAGTCTGAAAATCATTTGCCTCAAACGAGTCTTCTCGCTGAGCAAAGCAGGTCGTTTCGTTGTACTTGCGTCGTTTGAATCGGCTGTCCGCTTGAACGGAACGGGTCGTTACATCCGTTGCGTCCGTCGACGGGTGCGCGTACTGGCGGACGACCATGTGGTGGGCTACGACCGGAGACGGACGCGTCGCGCGCAGTTCTTGGCCCTGCGGAGGGCGGCGGCGCGACGTAGGAGATCGGGGAGCTGGGGAGGATGATGTGTTGTGTCAGCGCGGAGTGGGAGGATGGCTGAGGTGAAGGTTTTGGAGGATGTGAGGACTGTAAAAATTTTAACAGTCCTAAAGATGACATACTATCAAAATCTTTGACAATCCTATATATTGGAAGGACTGTTAAAAATGTTGGCAGTCCTAAGGATTACAAATTTTTTGACTGTTAAAATCTTTAACACTCTAGTATATTGGTAGGAATGTCAACAATTTTGACAATCCTAAAAAAAATTGGAATGCTCCGGAAATCTCAACCCAGTCCGACATGTAACCCACGATACGTTAGACTTCGGATTAAGTCGGGTCAGACCTAGATCGGACCTATCTTTGAGATAAATGTTTGGCTGTTGTCGTTTTAGTTTTAACTTAGCTTTATTGTGGTTTACAGATTTTTAAACTGCAATAATTCTCTAAAAGAGAATATGAATATGTTGAAGTGTTCAGCTGAAAGATATTCTTATGCAGGAAATTTTATTAAAGGCCTGTTTGGTTGCACAATTAGGCAGAAAAGTGTGAAAGGGAAATAAAATAGGATTTGCATAGTCAATGCATACACATAAGTTTTGACTTTCAAAATGTTGTTTGGTTGGTATAATAGAAGAATTAAAAGTGGAGAAAAAAAGAGTTCATATTTTTTTACGATTGGTTATACCATTTCTTACTGACCACAAGAGTTCCGACCAGCCAGAAAGGTTATACCACTTCTCACTGATCAGAAGAGCAAGTTGAGTTCGGTTAGCATTATTATTATTGTTAATGAATCCAACCACATATATCTCTCTCTCTTCACTTGGCCACCACCAGTAGCTTCGGTCACCAGCAGCAGCATCGACCGCCTTCCTCTGGTGGTGGCGCTTCCTAGAAGACCCCTCCGCAGAGCGGGAGTTCCTCTCTTGCGTCCTTCGGCCGCATCGAGTCCGACGTCGCCATTTTCCTTCCCTCTCTCGCCTTCCTCTCCCGCGTCGCCCAACGTCATCTCCGTCCCGGGAGCCTCCTCCTCTGTCTCGGCTCCCTCGATCACGATGCCAACTCCACCCTCGCCACTGAGTTCGGCCTCCGAATTCTCCACGCCGATGTCCCCGCGACTAGGAGCTCGACGACATCATCATTGGTAGGAATGTCAAATTTTGACAGTTTCAAATAATGTATACAATTCAATTTTTTTAAAGTCCAACCTATTGGAAGGACTATCAATTTTTAGACAGTCATAAATAAATTTTTTGGCTAGTCCCGAGTAAAATTTTAAGTGAAAATTTTAGACAAAAATTAGACCAGTCCTGAGTGTATTTTGTAGTGCCTTTATCATCGGACTTTTTTTGGTGGGTGAAAAGTAAATTTTTTTTTTTTTTTTTTTTTTTTTTTTTTTTTTTTTTGTAAAAGATAGGAACTGCAAACTGATCTTGTCAAACCAAAAATACAGTTTCAAAAAGGGACAACCAAACGTCCGAAAGTCACTTCTTCCTCTCTAATGCAAGAAATGACCAATTTTACCCCCACTTTCATCCAACCAAATGCACTCTAAGCTTTGTTAGAGCATCATTAGTAAGACATATTCCACATTCTAGATTTAAAATGTAGGAGCTCATTTTGTAGAATAATAAGTTTCATCCCTAGTTTCAATTTTTAGATTTTGAGTTTCATCCCACCCATGGGAGTTATAGGTTGAGTCTCCCAATTTCTAAATTCTAGATTGTAGAAACTCATTTTGTAGAATATTAAGTCCCAATTTGGAGTCCAACTTTCTAGATTCTAGATTTTACATTATTTTTTTTTCTACATCAATTTTTGACCACACAATCTTTGGGACCGGAACTCACTTTATCATTTCCTACTATTCTCGTACAATTCCAACACATTCTACATTTACATTTTTTGTTAAAAAAATTGGTCACAAATTGCATTGGAGAATCCCAACTACTAATGATGCTCTTAGAAAGGAGATATTAACATAATTGATCCCTTTCCAAATCATTCAATTCTTACAAAATTATGAATTGGCACATAACTAAAATTTGGCCATCTCCAATTGGAATTTATATCTCTCCTAGATTTTTTTTATTTTTTTATTTTTTTATTTTTAAAATTTTTTACTATGAATAGTGATTTCTGTTCCAAATTCTATATATGGCAATGAGATATGATAAAAAAAAATCTACCACGATCTCTACGTGTAAAACCTTCCATAGACAGTTGCAAGCAATCAAACACTCCTTAAAGTACAACCCTGTGTAACCCAATGTGCACCCAAACAAAAACACACATACTTCAATCACTGAATTAACATAAGTGGACCAAGTTCAATTCCTTATGGATACTGGTTTTTAATATTCATTTATAACTAGCTTTTGAAAAAAAAAAAATAGTAGGTCAACGCTGACCCGATTTGAAAAAGTTATATGTTCACGGATCAACCGGTTGGGCCAGCTGGTCCATTCCGGTTTTTAGAGCACATACAAGGTATTCCAAGAAGAACCTTCAATACCATACTATGATGCAACTATTCTCTAGTCATTCGGCCAATGCTCATTGCGCCTAGAGTTGAGGAAAAGGAAGACGGGAAGCGGACCTACCTCTGGTCGCCTGCTGTACAAAGGTGGAGTAAGCCTCTGTTTGATAGTAAACAGACTTGAATGCACAAAATTTCAGTAGCACGAAGAACATTACATCTAGGTGAACTCTACCGTTTGTATTGTGTCGGTGTGAATTTAGTGAAGTTCAGATATACTGGAACACAAATTCAAAGTTTTCCATGTTCCGTTTACACCCATCTTTCCGGCTTTAGACTGTCAAAAGACAAGTTTATGAGTCTCAAAGCTACTGCCTTCCTGGCTTACGATTGCTTCAAGATGACAACTTTTAGAAGCTAAGTCACCATCCTGGTAAGCTCTGGGATTTCTTAAAGCATCTAGAAGACTACAAACTGACCTGATAAGTTCAGTTCCAGTGGTCCCATTTCCTTTCTTTTTCTATAAGAATACAGGTGAATCTTGAAATTTACCCTCAGAGAACTTATTTGCTCTTATCTCCAATTATTTTGAACTTCATCTAGTAAAAGTACTGTTGGTGTTGGGTGGGATTTTCAATCTATTTGGAGAACATCCCAGAGTACGACGAGCGTCATTTATGTGCCAGAAAAACTCGAGTAGTCGACGGCGACTAATGTGGCTCATTTCGAGCCCGTATCGATTTGTGCAGAGCAATATCAGAGTTGACGATATACCGTCACCGCTAGTACAAAATTATCAATTATATATATATATATATATATATATATATAGAGAGAGAGAGAGAGAGAGAGAGAGAATAAGGGAAGTGAGATGGCACCTCACTCTCAAATGAGGGTGGCGGTGATGTGGCACCATTCCAGTCCTCCATCTAAAAAAAATGACAAATTGCACTTAACCCCCTCCCCTCCCCTCCCCTCCCCTTTCCACCTTCCCCCAAATCCAGCCCCCTTCCAGCACTCGCCGTCGGCGCCCCCCACCCCCCGTGCGCCGACGACACCACCCCGCGTTGCCCACGCCTCGCGCGCCGCCCCGCGCCCTGCCTCCCAACCCGCACGCGCTGCAAACCCAGCCCCCCCTCCCCCGCCTCGCGCGCAGCCTCGCGCCTCCACCCTTCTGCACCTCGCCGGCGACGCCCCCCCCCCCCCCCCGCCCCCGCCCCCGCCCCCGCCTCGCTCGCAGCCACGCGTCCCCTCCCCTCCATCTGGAGTCGCCGGCGCACGCGTGAGGCAGCGCGGGGTGGTGGCCGACGCACGCGTGAGGCGACGAGGGGTGTTGGTGGGGGGGGGGGGGGGGGGGGGACACCGACGCACTGGGGGTGGGAGGGCGCCGCCTACGGGTGCTGGAGGGGGGGGGGGGGACTGGGTTTGGGGAAGGTAGAAATGGGAGGGGAGGGGAGGGGGTTAAGTACAATTTGTCAATTTTTTGAGATGTAGGGTCGGGATGGTGCCACATCACCGCCATCCTCATTTGAGAGTGAGGTGCCATCTCACCTTCCGCATTCTCTCTCTCTCTCTCTCTCTCTCTCTCTCTAAATTATCTATAGGGCTATTTGATATTACCCAATCTTAGATTAGGTATATTGATATTACTTTCTTGTTAGATTAAAAGTTGAGAATACCTTCCTGAAAGTGTCGTTAATGAGTTTTGAAAGTATCGTTAAAAAGTTTTTAACGACACTTTCAGAAAGGTATTCTCAACTTTTAATCTAACATGAGGGTAATATCAATATACCTAATCTAAGAGGGAATAATATCAAATAGTCCTTATCTATATTATTTAAACTAAATAAATTTTGCGTATGCATAATAATAAATTTATATTAAATTATCTTTAAATAGGTATCAAAATTTCGTCAAACGGACTGGCGAGTCCGTCATTTCAAAATTTTGCTTGTCGTCTCTCTTCCAAAACACCACAGCTTCTTTTCTTACAGTAAATTCATTTCCTTGAAAATATATTATTTCATACAAAATCTTCTGTTTCTTTTGGCTGTGTTTGTTTTGTTGGCAGAGGCAAGAGTCTTCAGACTTCAGTAGTTGCCCTCTTCTTTTCTTGGTAGCTGCACAATTGTCAATTTCTCGTCACTAACTCTCAATGCTAAGATTTTAAATCCTAATCTTAATACCATAATACAAAATGGGTTTTGTTAACATGTTAAGGATAACACACGACTTTTTTCTTTGAAAATTATTATCTACATCCAATAAACAATAAATTATTAAAAAAATTAATTTGAAAATTATTTTATTGAATCTTATTGACACTTCCAAAGCAAAAATTACTCTTTTTAATGTTTATTAGATGTATATGAGAATATGACAATTTTCAAAACAAAAAAAAAAATATTAATTATCCTTAACAAAACCCTTTAGTTGCAAGAATGTCAAAAAGATGGCATAGAATAGAATGGTTTAAAATGATTCAAAATAGTTGTCCAATATCAAAATGTGGTTCCACCAAATGAAATGTGGCAACGAGAAAAAGGAGACCTATTGTCAAGTAGCAGAAGGAAACCAGTCAGAGAGGTTAGCTGATCAATTTTGAGTTGACAAGAGTTGGCAAATTTTCTAGCAAGAGTATAAGTTTGCATCAATCATCAATTAATTGCCCTGAATATAGCAAAATTTCTAGCAAGGGTTGAAAAGCTGGAATATTGAATACATATATCCAACTGTAAGACCAGAACACTACATTCAGTCAACAAATGCACGCCTAAAGAGAACCAGATAGCCAGTGGCTGAATTAGTAGCCGAATAAGCTTATTAACCGCAAGAGAGAAGATTACAATGAAAGTAGCCCATCACAAACTTAGTCATACAACCAAACCAAACCACCACCTATTGACAGAGAGCACTGAGCCTGAATATATGTTTTCAACAAAAATTTTTAGGTATTTGTAGGGTTCTACAAACTTAAAGTATCAAAAAGGCAAGGATAACAGGAAGGGGTGCTGGATACAATTTACCACTACCTACTTTAGTTGAACACCAGAAGGGCTTGCACAATCACCTCTTGGACTTTGATTCATAGTCCACATGGAAAACTTGGTAACTACTCAATCATCATCTTCACTTCTCACCTTTTTCTTCTTTTTCTGTTTAACTTCTGAAGCCATTTCTACATCACCGTCATCTGACACTTCACGGTTCTTTTTCTTTTTCTTTTTCTTGGCTGTTCCATTCTGCTCGACATCTGCTCCATTGGGTGTCTCAGGAGATGCCTCTAGCTCTTGCTCAGATTTCTTTTTCTTTTTCTTCTTTTCAGTTGCTGGCTTAGCTGAAGCATCCCCATCCGGTTTATCTTCTGCCATTGGCTCATCTGCAGCCTCATCCTTGGACTTCTTCTTCTTACTCTTCTTAGCAGAAGCTTCAGCACTCCCATTATCAATATCCATATCTGCTAACAAAAGTTCCGGAAAATTGAGAATATTGAGCTAAGGATGCTGCAATGGTAATTAGAACATCAGCAAGATACATTTGGCAGCGATACATTTTTCTGGATATAAAATAGAAAAATAACAGTAATACAAAAAAGAGGGAGGTCTTCTAGAATTGCAACAGCTTCTTAGTTAGCACTGAAGAGAGACAAGAATCTAGGTACCTATATGACTCCATCAATCAGAAAGAAAGTGTATTGTTCCGCCACAAATCTAGCAGATAATTTGACTAGAGTATATCTTACAGAATGTAAGAGTTAGTTTCCTTCTGATAGATAACGACACGCTTAAACTGACAAAATATTGCCTTCTGACGCATAATGAATCATTTAACTGGTATAATGCATCACTTCTAATTAATGGAGCATTTAAGTGAGATATAATGTGAAGGAAGAGACTATAGTGGTTGGTAGGAAAAATTACCATCTGCCTTTTGTGGTTCACCATTAGCTACACTACTCTCAATGGCTGCTTTCATCACATCTACATTCTTACGAGGAGCAACGCCCTTGTCATAGAAGTCTAATCGCTCCTCAACCTGTTCGCGTAGCTTTTCACCAAACACGGTAGTGCTCGATTCTGATTCATAATCCTTTTAGTTAGAAAAATAAATTCCATACCTCTTAAAAAGTTTCTGGGAGGGAAAGAAATACCAGCAGGTCAAGAGTATACGTAAGACGCACCAGCAGTTCAAACTTCAACTTCTGAAGTAAAAGCATACCTGAGAAACAGTCGATACGAGAGGCAATGGAGCACTTGTTTGCAAGGTAACGAGCTAATCGACCTTTGTTTTTAGTAGATGCTCGGCCAATGAAAGAAGAGTGGAAAATGAGACCATATTTTGGAGTGTTCCCTCGAGTTTTCAAAGCCCTATAAAGCCAACAGGAATAAGAAATTAAATATGGCCAATAGCTAAAAGAGGAAGTAGGCATTTACGATAATTTTATCAAATATTCAACAAAGACGATCACACATTTATGATTTTTATATCAAAAATTTAAAAGAGACCAGCAGGCATTTATCTTTTTTGTGATGGATGTTCATCTTTGGAGAGTTCACATTACATAGGTACAAATGATGTTCGTTTCTGTGAAGGTAAGATGCTTCATAAAAGGAGCTAGGATTTAATACAGATAATGTATTAATCTTCTGAAAAGAAAAACAAAAATTATATGGTTGTATGAAGCTACTTGAAACCTGAAAAGAGCCTTCTCTGCACCAAGTATCTGCAGTGTAGAAGATGGACACTTGGCCAGATTTGTGAGACTTCCAGCATGAGAAATTAATCGAGCCCCAACAATTTCACCAATTAAGGAGGTCAAGTTAGGTGCAATGTCATTCATTTTTGTGACAAGATACTCATAGAGCTTTTTCCTGTACTCTGAGAGATCCATAACTCTCTGAGCAAACTGTTGGACGTTAATCAAATCGATCGGGGACAAATCCTGTCCTGAAAGAAGAAAGACAAAAGTTTAAGTACCGCTCCCTATTTTCACCATAACAGGATGCAGTTTTATGCTTACCCATTGATGCTTTGGCTGCTTCAACAATCTCTTTCGCTTTGTCCTCATCACCAATTATATCTGCTAACTGGGGAATATGTTCATCAGAAAGCTCTGATTTGTTCTGCACAAACTTTGTAAGTTTGGCATATAAATAGTTGTCATTAACAATCTTCACAAGCTCAGGGAAATGCCATGAGTACCACTCTCTGCAGAAGTGTTGAATTTAGTTGATATTTTAGATCCAGTATATGAAATTTAATAGTACCAGAGAATAAAATGAAACAAATGTTGGCCACCCAGTTATAAGGTTGTCATTTATATAGATAGCTTTTAGGCAAGGGAAGAGAACTCCAATGACAACAGGATTTAAGACTGATAAAGTTGGAGAAATATTTGATGATTCAAACAGGAAAATGCTAAATTGCTAATCATCTAAAGGGCCAGAGTCCAGGGAACTGCAAGGAATTGAATGACAACTTTTATAGTTCTCTTGTATCCATCGTCCAAAGGACTAGAAAGTGTAATATGAACATGTCACTGTAATACAGCATTTGATATATAATATTATATTATCCAATTATGGCATGACAAGTATATGAAACTTATCACTTTTGCCTCTTTGCATCAGCCTGTGCCTTCATGGGAGGCCTTTCATAGCAAACTTCCACCTAAATCTTCATCAAAACTACTTCCAACTCTATGGAAAATATTGCTAAGGCACTATGTATTCAAGGCTGTATGTCAAGCCTCTCTCCTGTTTCTATGTGATTTATAGGGTTGATGTAGCTATTTTCTTCCAAGTTATATTGCTAGATCTTTATTGCCTATGTCCAGCCAGGAACTTGGAACTAGTAGAAGGATGATGCCATGCTGCATAAAATATTTGTCAGTTTTTTTCGAGAACAAGAATTGAGTCAATTGACCTACTGTGCAGAGTATACAATATCCATGACCACAATAATATGGTTAATCATTAGGAAACAAATGAAAAAACATAATCAATCTCACGAATCCAAAACAAAACCAGCAATATTCATCATGATCTACAGATTCATGATTATATAAAAATGAAAACACACTTCACAGAACGTACAAATAAAAAAATACGTGACTTGGATGAGTCCAACTCATGCATCAAGTGAAATCAAATCTGTCCCTTGATGCATTTGTTGCTGTTCATTGGGAACCCAAGCTAGCAGGCTGACAAATTTTCTCACCTACAAGCAAGGCTATCCTCTACGGCTACTTTACCAGATTGATGACATACTCTTGTCAGTCCTAGCTACACATCAAAATTGAGACGGTGGCATTGCTGTTGTTACTATGGATAACATAGTAGGAGCCATAGAATAATATAGATTCTACTATTATGATAAAAGTTGTTTGTAAAAAGGCAAGTTATAGCAAACGTATACGACTAGTTTTCGGACAGCCTTGTGCCAAGTGTTGATATGTAGGAAATAATTGCCCACGTTGTATTCAAATCCTATTTGTGGTTGTCTAGCGTATATTTGTATATGAGACCTTATTCACTATACAATCAGAACATGACATGTCTACTTTTATAATCATTATTTTTATTTGTATTTTAATATACATAGTATTTATCTCGCTGAAATTGGAGATGTGATTAGCGTGAGAACACACCAACGACATTTGATACCGTATCATGATAATTGATAAATGCCATTAATATTTGATATCAATGATACGCTCTTAGCGAGGAGTCTGAAAGTCTCAAAAATTCTACACTATTTTGTGAGCAAGGTACAGTTTATACGAAAGAAATCATTGGATAGTTTCTCTTCGATAATTCTCTAGGCGATGAACACAAATTTATTTACATAAACCTCCATCTACCAAGCTATCTTAATCATTGGAACAAGAAATTTTAACTTCCTTAGAGCTAGCAGTTTATATAGTTTGAACTCTAGAATATATGGGTCTTACACATAATAATAGATGATGCGGCAACAATCCATCTATTTTTCCTCCAAATTCAAGGGGAAACCCCAAAAACTTAAGGCTCCTAATATATGTGCGTGCAAACAGTAGTAAGACTGGAAGTAGCTACTAACACTAGCAATAAGTGTGAAGACAAAAATGAGAAAAGAAAAGAGGGGAAGGAAGGGGGACGGAGTAATACGGGCAAAGTGTGGGAACCATTTGTCCAATTGAAAGTAGTTACTGACACTATCAGCAAGTGTGAAGACAAATAAGAAAAAAAAAGGGGAAGGAATGGGAGCGCCATAATACAGGAAGTGAAGAAAAGGTTCATAACATGTATTCGAAGAGCCTTGGCCTCCTTTGATCCAATATTGAAATTTAAATAGTAAATGTGTCTATAGTAGTGGATGACACCATGGGACACCTGACCAACTTAACACCTTCTCTGTATTGTGGAGGTGCTATTTTACTCCTGCTTGTATTATAATATATGAATATAAATCCGTAGTCAGATTGAAAGTAGTTACTAACAATACTAAGTGTGGAGACACAAATGTGAAAAGAAAAGAGGAGAAGCAATGGGGCAGAGTAATACAGAAAAAGTGTGAGAACCATTAGTCCAATTGAAAGTATTACTGACATTACTGATAAGCATGAAAAGGTAAATGAGAAAAGAAAAGGGGGAATGAATGGGAGCAGCGTAATACAGGAAGGGAAGAAAATGTTCATAACTTGTATTAAAAAAGCCTTAGGCCTCCTTTCATCCAGTATTGAAATTGAAATAGTGAATGTGTAAATGAAACATGGGAGTATGGGACACCTGACCACCTTAACAGCTAAATGAGCAAGTTGTAGAACCATGCCAAACCGGACTTTTCTTCTGTGATATAGATGTACACCGTTCATGTCGAACACCATTGTGATATGTTCGTGAGTCAAATTTGATAGGATGCACAACAAGAATCAGAAGCACACTGTTCGGGATATCCCATTATGACCGGAATATTGGCCGATATAAACGTTTCAAAGGCAAACCTTATCGGGTTGCCTGTCCGGTTTGAAAAAGTCAGTAATTGAACCATACAAATCCGATTTTCGTCTGATATATGTGGCATACCGGGCATATCTAGCAATGTTTTAAAGTGACTTTCATTATGCACACAATCCACCGTTGGATACATATAATAGCGATCACTTGGCTGATTATTTGAAATTATATAGTCACTTGAATTTTTTTATTAATCGGCTACCCAGTAATCAAATTAAGCGACATATTACTCGGCCTATCAATTGTCCATAAATCCTTTTTTTAACTTATATTGATGCATGGCTGACCTTCCATTAAACCCCCTACCAAAAGATCTAATTGCAAAAGCGTTTCTTCCTCGCAAGAGAGAGAAAAAGAAATAGTATTTTTGCTTCCAATGTTGGCAACGATTGCATCAATAACCTTCTCTCGTCTCTTCTCCTTTGTTATAACAATTGACTTTAGAGTTGCTCAATTAGTATAATTGTTTATGTATACTTCTTAGATATATATTAATGTTATGATTCTTGCTATCTCATATATGATATGAATTATTATTTTATACCTCCATGGGGTCATATGTCCGATATCCTATGGTATCCACTTTCCGATACAGGGATCCTCCAACAGGTGTGGGCCCAGTATCTGATAACCAGAACCTTGATCAGAAAGATGAAGTCTTCATCTCAAACCCTTTTGAAAGAAAGATGCTTGTTGATTATGATCTCTCTGAAGGGCATCCACTAGTTCGGCATAATTGCGAGTGTTCTTCAAATTGCGAGTGTTCTTCAAATTTTATATATTGATCTACCCATGGTTATTTCGGTTATTTGTTTTCCTCTAAAATAATTGGTTTGCTATTTACCAATTAAAATTAACCGTGTTTCCGAAAGAAAACTATTTCTATTTTAAGCATGCACATGTGAAGCATTGTGAACTAATTCCTTATAGTAATATGGTATTCTTGTCTGCCAGGATCAGATTCACAAGTCAATTTCCTCAAAGTTCCAAACTCGCACCTCTTCCCCCTCCCCCAAAAAAACTATACCCTTCTGTTAACTTCAACCTGCCTTATAAACATAGACACGGTAAAGATCAAACTAAATCACTCCTAATACGATACTATAAGTGCTTGAAGAGAACTCTACAAACCAAATAGCAAAACTGCAAACACCATAAGCTATCTAGCATAATGTCATAATTTTCTAAATGTTGACGACTCTTCTAACACAACATTAAACACTTTAAATTGAAAATGTCTTAATCTCAGAAGAAAACCTATTAAATTTACTCCATCACAAGTTTAAAAGAATCAAAGAATAATAACGAGAACAGATAAACATCACAGGATTGTTTGACGGCATATTCAATTTTACCACTGCTTTATTCAATTTTACCACTGCTTTATCCATGTCAAGGAATTTGTTCAGAAAACCCAGAACTCAATACAGACCCTAAGACAACAAGATCAAATCTTAGAAGCCAGAAACGGGTGCGCGGACGGAAGCGGGGGCGGGGGAAGGCAACTACTTAGAAGAGTCTAAAGTTAGAAGCGTGCGCTAATAATTTTTTATGTTTATTAATTATTGTTATCAAAACTTATATATATCTTAATATTTATTAGAATTTATAAAGTTCAGTACAAGTTACAAAAATATCATTTTTATGATGTCAGGGTAAATAATTTTTAGTTTCTTGGTACTTTAATAAAGGGTATTAATTTTTTTTCTAACTTACTTCCTAAAATTTATGTTCACTTTTAAAATTATGGGAATCACTCATCTCGCCGGGGGAACAAGCTTCCGTCGCATGAGAAACGAGCTCCCAAGTAAGAACTGCCGAATCGAGATTCTTACTGAAATTCGTTGACCTCCTAGTTGTTTCTTGCTTCTAAGGATCAAATAGCATTCCCCTAAGAGAAGTATTAACAGATTAATAGAGATTGTGTGCAAGAGGAGTTCACAAGTCAAAGTGTGGATGAATGTGATTCTACAAAACACCTAGTCCTATAACTCAATTCCATGAATGTATACATATGCCAGTTTGTATTTGTAACACAAATTTTTTGATCTTCATAACTGGAGGCTTGTTAAAATTGGGTTCAAATTGAAGCTTAAAAGAGTTTAATGGGAAATTATCTACCATAAGTAAGCCCTTGAATCAGCATATCTAAGATTCAAAATTAAGATATAATAGCAAAGCCTTTATCCAAAATTTTGAGGTCTGTTGTCTGAATCATCCCCTTCTTCTCTGTAGTGCGCTACAAAACTATATACTTTTTTAAAACTTCAAGCCATGTTGTCTTGGCGTATTTAGTCCTAGCTAAGATGTACCTTTAGTCCTAGCTAAGATTCAATATTAATAGAGATTGTGTGTAAGAGGAGTTCACAAGTCAAAGTGTGGATGAATGTGATTCTACAAAACACCTAGTCCTATAACTCAATTCCATGAATGTATACATATGCCAGTTTGTATTTGTAACACAATTTTTTTGATCTTCATAACTGGAGGCTTGTTAAAATTGGGTTCAAATTGAAGCTTAAAAGAGTTTAATGGGAAATTATCTACCATAAGTAAGCCCTTGAATCAGCATATCTAAGATTCAAAATTAAGATATAATAGCAAAGCCTTTATCCAAAATTTTGAGGTCTGTTGTCTGAATCATCCCCTTCTTCTCTGTAGTGCGCTACAAAACTATATCCTTTTTTAAAACTTCAAGCCATGTTGTATTGGCGTATTTAGTCCTAGCTAAGATGTACCTTTAGTCCTAGCTAAGATTCAATATTAAGATATTGACGACAATGAAGGAATAATAACAACCAATTCCAGCGAAACAAATAAACTCTATGGAACCAACAGACCTGACCCTCATGGAGAATGAGTTGACATCCTTGTCCAGAGTATCCAGAAGAAATATGGCCTGAATGACCATGTTATCCACACGGTTCACATTGAATTTGACCTTTGCGCGACTGAAACTATGTCCCAACCCAAGTTGGGATTTGTCCAAGTCCGTAGGCTACAATCACCAAATAACCAACAAACCAATCAACAAAAAAAGACAACCTTTGAAATTTGGAAACCCAAAGCTTTACTAGTCAACCAACCTTGAGATCCTTGACGAACCGACTAAAATGCAGCCTCACACCTCTAAGCAACTCGAGCACGAACTCGTTGCACTGGCACGGAATCTTCGTATCCTCGTAGATATGCGAGCCGACCTTCGGCTCGGCAAGCCCGAGGCTGAACTTGGGCTTCTTACCATCCTTCACTTTAGGTAGGTTTGCCCTCAAGAAGTTTCCCAACTCCTCGGTCATAATCCCTTCATATTCCAAATTCAAGAGTCAGACTGATCCATAAAATCGCCCAAGAACACTATAAAAGAAGTATTTAATACCTTACAGTCCCAAATAAAAATCAGATTGATCCATAAAATCCCCCCCCAAAAAAAAGGGGACTTGCTCCTTTTAAATCCCAAATAATACCATATACACGAGTAAAAAATTAATATTTACAATAAATATTGAAAACCCCACAAATAACCAAATAATTATGGTTTTTGGATCAAAACCTTCGGAGAGGGCGTTGCATTGAGTGAGTGCGTCGAGTGCGGAGGAGAAGGGCTGGAAAGCTTCGAACTTGACGACCTTCGAGAAGCGCTCGAGGTCGAGGATCGACTTCTTGACAGCCTCAGTGTTCTGTCCAATCTCATCGAGCCCATACGCGTGGAAGAGCCCGTACCCAGAGGCGGACTCGAAGAGGAGATAGAGCGCCATTGATGGCGCGCGGTCGTGCTAGGGTTACGGTTTTTCTAGGGTTTGGGGGCGGGAGAGAGGAAAAATGCCAAGGGTTTATTACTTATACGGAGAAGATTAGGGTTTTAAAGCCTCCATCTTATTGCGATTGATCCCAACCGTCAATTTTTATGTAAACGCTAGACTGATGATTTAGGTGTAGGGCGGTAAAATGTATACATTCGACCCAATAAATAGTTCGAATGTGGACCGTCCGATTTAATCAATAACTCGTAAGATACAAATCAGAAATTGAATAATAACGATTTAATCAACGAGAATGAACCAATTTGTCACGTCCCGATCTCCCGCAGGCTAATCGGCCGTCCCTGCTAGGCGAGAATTACCGCGCTAGTGCTCTCGCGGAACGATCGCTTGACCCATCCGGACGTGATGCCGCACGAGCGTGAGCCGCGTCCGTGCAAGGCCGTGGTTCATTGGCTGGCGGTAAGAGGTCTAAGCCACAGAGTCGCACAGATTGTCCGAGTGTAGCGAAATTATGAACGCATAGGCGATCGGTAACAAGTTCACTGAGTCGACAATAGCGGAAGCATTGAATAACACAAGTTGAAGTAGAACTCTTTTATTGATATAAACAAGTGTTACAGGCGGCGCTTGACCGAGATTATAATTCTCTCGGATCTCTCTCTCAGAACAGTAAAAGGCGTGACAAGTGGCTACAATTGTGGAATGATATACAGGCGATGTTCCAACATTATGTCTTGTATATGTGCTTCAGTTCCGAACGCATTGCTCCAAGGCTCCAGAGTGAACTCCACGCCTTAGCACGCATGAAAGAGGCATCCGCACCGAACGAGATTCTCCCGCACCTTGCAAACGATCTGGTAGATTATCAGTATATTGAATGCACTCGTGGGGAGGCTACTCGCCCGCTCGACAAATCCAAACACGTAATATAGGTTCCGTGCACCAACTATTATGTTGTCTTTCTAGTTGCCTTAGGATCAGTTTCATGGCGAGGTTAAATAGCCTAACTCGTGTGGTAGTGCGCCGTGCGATATAAGAGAAAATACGGCGAGACTTACCAACTTACCATTTGTCCTTCCCTGTCCATGGCGAACCAGTGTTAATTTCAAGCACGAGCATGTATAAACATTCAGAGGCAATAGCATATGCAAACACTATATTATGAGCGAGACTATGTTTCGGGTGCACGATTTACAAGGATTGCTCAGGTGTGTTTCATAATATGTTCAAGTGCTCTTTATGCACAAGTGTTATTATACCATGATCGTTCAGGTGTTCAATTATTTTGCTGTGATGCAATGACTCGCACGCGGATAGCCGCTAAGCGAGGATAACTTATCTATATGAACGATTGTCGCTGGCAAAGCCATAAAGGACCAATTTTAGTCAGTGACGATGATGGAATATAATGAAAGAACATGAGGCGCTACAAACCATCACGTCCGATGTACATGAAGACTAAACATGAAGTTCCATCCGGATCGGATCGGCCCCGGTGCCCCGGTGACCGCCCGTGGAACTGAGATCCGAAGATCACCTTTTTCAAGTTGTCCGCGACATGCAGGTCAGGGTCTTTCCAAATCCATAACATGATATGATAATCCATGAACTTGTTCTGAATCGAGCATTAGCTCCACGAGCTGGGATTCTTTTCATGACATGATTCTCGTTAAAATGTAAACTGGATGTGATTATCATTCAAATATAAACTTGACAGGATTCCATTTATTGATTCAACTTGCCTTGATGCATTCCCCTGGTGTGGGGTCTGCCTTAGCGACCAAATGGTCCCGGATACTTGCAGGTTCAATTGCATAGAAGGACTATTTGATAGTCTTCTGGCTTGACTCAATGCATGAACGATACGCGATAGTGTAGTTGACTGTGGCATAATCTCATTATGGCGAGCAATGAGTCGAGACAACATTACAAGTTAACACATAAGCAGGCAAGCATGTATTTGTATAAACATTCAGATTAGCTCGGGCCCGAAGGTAAGCCGAGGAGTAAAATCGTAAGGGACTTCCCGAGCGATATGATCTAGAGTCGTGCAGTGTAAACAAGTGAACAGTGTACTAAGAAGAGCATATACATATCGTTTCTACTCGAGGCAAAGCGGGTGTCACACCCAGTCCCAAAATACGTAGGACTAGGACACGTAAGCATGTCAGCCGCATGGATATGACAACTCCAATATATGGAAACCAAATCACATGCGTACGCTGTAATATGAACAATAATCCACAAGTGGTACATATGTCACAAGTCACAGGATATAGTCTAAATCTCATCCACAGAAAATCAAATATAAATAATTAACCAATATCTATGTAACTAGATCTCAATATAAAGTATCTCAAGATGACAGTCGGATGGAAACAAATCCACTACCGAACCAGAATATAAAAGCAAACACAATATAGGTACATCACCAATAATCACGAGGCTCGAAGGGAAGACCTTCTCGAATATAAGCAACCAGCCCGGATCTGCGCTCCTGCGAATACTCATGAACATCTACACCTGGCAAGGGACCAGGTCCTCAGAGGGACATAACAATATACATAGAAGCATGCAAATAAAGTACTGAAATAAATATCCAATGGGACACCTAATCGTCTATGTGAATGCAATTTGAGAACAACTTTCTAATAAATGGGCTATCTGGCCATAAAATAGGATTGGCATGATTCTCTCGGAGAATCAGGGGCCTACAAAGCATGTCGTCTTTTGAACGACAAAGGCCGCCAAGTATTATAGGGGTCATTACGATCGTGTATCTCCGGCGGAGCGTACAGATTACATAAAAGAAAAGTGCAAAGGAGCCCAAATGCGGTACTTGTTGTTCTCCCCACCCCATGCTCTAAGCATGTCACATCCATGACACGATTTGGTTCATAGCCTACCTTTAGTACAATAGTCCAACCCTGCAACCAAACAAGGACAAGGATTGGACCACCGTACTACAATAGGCTATGTCCCTGGACTACTAATAACTGCTAAGTCTTCTAGCATGGAAAGTTTCTAACAGCAGTTATCCCTAACGCACGACTCATACGTACATGAGGCCAGACCTGTCACGCAGTTCGTGATCTATATGAGACTCATACTCGTGTAATAGCTGTGTCACGGGCAATAAAACCTAATGATGATTCATGATAATGGGACAGTCTCATAAGCAAGGTCAATGCATATACATAATAAAAATAAATCACGACGACACCGTCGTTGCACCCAAGTTCCCTTGGACGCACAGTTTATATAGCAGTTAAAATATATGACAGAAAATAAAGATGCATGCAACATATGGAATATGAATAACAGTACAATGACAATGTATACTTGTCTGGCAAGAAAGCTGTAAAATGTAACGTCCAGATGTCAAACACCAAGGGTCTGAAACTACGACCTCAGAATGAACGTCTCCGGATGCTGAAATAAATATCACCAACGTTTCCAAAATAAGCGAAATAGCTAAAAAATACTACCCTTTCGTCCAATTTGGACACAGGGGCAAAATAATAATTTCGGGTCAAAGTGAGGTCCACTGGTGGCCCACTTTGCACCGAAAAGCGTGCCAAGGATAATGGTCTCTAAATAGGATAAATTATGGGTCAAACGAACTCTAAAAGTCAGTACGAACTCAATGGCAGGTCCAAATATGGATTCCGGTGAGCCAAACACAATTTTTCCTAAAAAGTCAACTGTGGGGCCCGCCAATTGGCGACTTGGTCAACTGTCTCAGAATTACGTGAAAATTGGGTCACAGGACCAGCGCGTTACCACGAGTCCAGTGGCGCAAGTTCGGTCACATTCTGACGAGCGTGCACTAAATGCGCAGAACTTTTGCAAAAGTTGTGACATTGGGAAATTTTGCGGATACGGGCTGATTCTGACGTGCACAACGTCTAAATCAGTTTTCGCGAAAGCCCACACGTCCGGGTATACCACGCGCACCATTTGGTACACTCGGTATGTGAGGGGCGGTCCCGTTTGGCGGGACGCGCTCCGTATCGCAATTTTTAGAATTTGGAAAAAAATAGGTTTTTGGAATTTTCTAACTAATTTAATTCTACACACATCAATTAATAAATTATTGTATTTAACAGAAAATAAACTAGGTCAAGTGGTCTTCGCATACCAAAAAGAAAAACCAAATTTAGATCTCTGTGGTGGGAGATACGAATCCGTGAACATAGGTAGTTACCGCAGTTTTCTGCGATACCCAAAAGTTATCATTTTTTGCCAACTTGGTCGCTATTTTCGCCTAGGTTTATGCCATGTTCGAGGTCAACTAACATACAGATATGGAAGGGGGTTAAGTCGTGAACATACCGGTGAAGACGGGGTCGAGTTTGGTCGAGCGAGGGCACAGAAAACAGAGCGTGAACACAGGTATGCTGCAGTTCAAACTGCTGTCGCGGGGTGCGCGGTTGTTCGCGGTCGGCCGAACAGACGTGGTGGTCGCAGGGCGGCTCCGGCGGTCCAGGCGGCGTGGTGTCTCGGTGGGGGGTCGATGTCACGACCCGCACCCGAAAATCGAGCATGAGTCGTGGGTACGACCAACCTACGCCACAGAATCGGCGGTAGAACGCTGTAAAGGTCCGTTCTAGGTCAACCATCTATCTATATCTCACAAAAAAAACTGCCATAACATCTCCAAAAAGGAGGGCAACCACGCAATATATATATGAATAATCCTCTCCAAAAGGAGGGCAACCACGTAATATATATATGAACTCTCAATCACAAAATCTAGGGGAAGAGTAAAAGCACGATATGATAGCAAAAGGAAACAAAGAAACACAGAGCAAGACAATATCCAAAAAATACAGTCCAAGTCTATAATAGTCTACAACATCTCACAGCATCAAAAGAATAAGTACAATTATCCAAAATAAACCACTGGGAATAACCCAGGAAACCCACCTAGCTAACTAGTGCGCTAACGGCGTCTCCTCGACGCACTCCTCCTCGATCTCGGGGTCACAACCCTCGTCAACACCCGGCCCGTAGAACGTCGGGCAATAGTCCTCAGGATCCTCTAGAAAAAATATGCCCAGCCAGGACTGGAGCGAAGTACATAACTCTGAAAGTAACTCCAAATACATGGTAATGTGTATATGACGAGCAATAGAAAAGTATACAAGATGCACAAGAAATAAATATATGCTGGAGCACAATAAGTAGCTGCAAGTAAACTGGAGAACAATACAAGTAGTAAAAAACTAATTACAGGTGAGAAAACATGAATACTAGCTAAGTGCCTTGAGCACAAGTTCGTTATGTGATCGGCTTAGGTTGCACATGAAAAATACTACGATAACTCCGTTATGCGTGAGTTGCATAACCGACATACACATGAATATTGTTTGGCTTTGATCACATAACCAACTCCTACTCCCCTCCCCCACTAATACCATTGGATCCCAACCACAATACGCTACGTACATGATAATAGCTCACGCACACGAAGGCGAGAGCATAAGAAGCACATGATAGCACATGAGAATCAATACCCGAAGCACATGATGAAATACACGTGATAGAGTACCCACTGAACACGGTAAGGGGGATAGCATCTCATGACGGGATCCACTAGTACCAGCTTGTGTAACAATGTGTCAGAATCAAGTATCACAGTTCTAGAACAGGTGATATAAACGCTATCATAAAATGGAAACTATTAGAGGTAGGTACTCGCCTGACGTCCTGAGCAACTGATGAGGATCGAGATCCGGACCGGTATCGCAAGAACCTATTACGAAAAGCAGAATTAAACAGGGTTTTAAGGATTTAAACTGATATAAAATAATTAAAAATAGACTTCTAGGGCTATTCTAGGTCGAACGGGTCAAACCGGTAAAATTCGGGTCAAAAAGTCAACCCGAGGTCCAAAAAGTCAACTCTAGGTCAAAACTAGGTCAAACATTGACTTTTATGGTCAACGAGGACAATTATGGTCAAATCTAGGTCAAACTAGGGTGCCCCTGAAATTCTAGGTCAAACCGAGCTCATTAAGCTAGAAAACTCACAAACTCGCCTCCTCGAGATACCGGGATACCCTCGGTATCCGATACCTCGCCCTAGGCCACGCATCCCGCCTAAATCCGCTAAAACCTATGCTAGCACGCGTAAATATATACACATAAGCATATAAAAATTACTCCAATACAATTCCTAGGCTATTGCTCAAATACCCCGCTCGAAACTCAATACCTTAGATATCTCACGGTATTGAGATACCGCTCTCAAACCCCTCTAACTAGTTATCTAGTAGCTATCTAAGTATGTAGATATATATATCTAGCTATAATCTAGGCTAAATATATATATATATATCATATCTATACCTATCTACGTACGTATGCATATATATATATATATATATATATATATATATATAGATATCCACACACATATACACATATACCCATATATACCTTACCCAACTCATAAATATATATGTATATAACTATCTAGATATATATAGATATGTATATAACTATATGTATATAGATATCTATACCTTAGATAGAAAACTACCTATCTATCCGATTACAGTCGGGTGCCAACACCGTACGCGGTGTTGTGTAAAGTCATCTAGAGATAGATACCGAGACCCTATACTTCTCGTACTTGCCTTATCAAGTACTTTATACCCAGGACACCTGATACTATTCATGATACAGAATTGTCCTAAGATATTCATGGTGATTCTGTATAGGATACAGTTTTCATGACTTATTCCTTGCTTAGATATTATATGACTGGATGCATTAGTTATGATCCTGTATGGCATGGACATGAGACGTCGTGGACATGAGATGCATGATTACATTGGGTGGGGAGAGTCACACAAACTACAGGTTGATTATATATATTATGCCGGCGTCTTAGTCTCACTACGAGCTAGACAACCACATGATATCACTGCTACCGGCTCCCCGACACAGAGCTTGTAGTGGTTTCAGCCTGAGTTCTAGTGCTGCTCTTATCTTGCATATCACTTACATGGTTATATAGTTTATCCTATTTATTTCATTATCTGCTGTACTGTATTTATTTTGGCATGAGCTTTCTTGTACCTTGCTATGTCCCCTGAGGACCTAAACCCTAATATTTACGTATTTACATATATATCCCTATATATATATATATATATATATATATATATATATATATATATATATATATATATATATATATATATATATATATATATATATATATATATATGTATATATATATGTATATTTATATGTATAATTATATATATGTGTATTATACTATTAATATATATTATATATACTGTTATTTATACAGTGTATTATACTGTATATTATAGTATTATATATTTTTTTACCAAATATATGTATATATATCTATTATTCTATATATGTATATATATATATATGTATATATATATGTATATTTATATATATATATATATATATATATATATATATATATATAATTATATATATATATGTATTATACTCTTAATATATACTATATATATACTGTTATTATACAGTATAATATATTGTATATTATGTTATTATATATATGTATATACATATCTATGTATATTTATATGTATATACTTATATATATGTTATGTAATAATTATGTATATATGTTTATATGCATTTTCAATTCTGTTTTTCTTTTATAAATATATATATTCATGTATATATATATACATATAATATATAGTTATATGTAACATATTATGTATATGTTATATATAGTATATATATGTATATATATACTATACATTTTTTTCCTTTATTTTATTTTCTGCACTTTATTTCCTGCACTATTTATAATGAATATATATATATATCTATATATATATATATATATTATCTATATGTATATATATAAATTAATACTGTACTGGATAATACAGTACATAAATATACATATGTATTTACTTTTCTGCCCTATCTTTTATTTATACTATATTATATTTAACAGTGGATAATACCCTGCTAATATATATTATTATATTTAACAGTGGTCACATATAGACCCTGATATTGCTGAACAGTACAGCATTTATATATGTATTTAAATTCCTGCAATGTCATTTTATTATCTATATATATATATACTATGTAGTACTGTATAATACAGTACATAGATATATATGTATTTAATTTCTGCCCTGTCATTTCAATTTATTTATATTATATCAGTGGATACACCCTGATAATATTATATTATTATATATATTTAGCAGTGGATATACCCTGCTACTATTACATATAATACCTGCATTTGTCTGTTCTTTATATACTATATATATACTGCTATATATATTATATCTATATATATATACATACTATATATATATATATATATATCTATATTATATATGAATATAAGTATAGATAAATATGCTCTATATTACAGCCTTGATATTCACGAACCCTGTCTATTATAACAGAAAATAACTCCAGCACAGCCAGTGACCCCTTGTCACTAGCACCTTCAAACCTGACTGCGAGATCAGGTTATCAACACTAACAGGGAGTAGGCAAGTATACCTTGCCAAGTACTGTTTAAATTCTCAATATTGTATATGCTCTTGTTTCTGTATTTCATATACAATGATTACCTGAGACTGCCTTGGGTACAGTCAGTTGATATGTTGACATTTAAAATAATATTACGGACTCACCAACAATTATGAGAGTATCCTAAATATTCTCCTAGACCCTATCACGGGAACACGCAACATGGTTGCAATGCATATTGGGATGCGAGCTGCGTATTTGATTTGCTACCAATATGTGTGACCCGCATCACGGATTAGAATAATTTAGGAAATGTACGACTTGACATTTAGTTACATTGGGCGGGGAGAACGACTAAAATACGTATGGGACACCCACCTCTTTACCATGTGTCGCACTCGACGGAGTGATACGGATGATATATGTATATAATCATGTGACCATTCTCATCGTAGATGGAAAATTGTATAGTGCCCTTGAACGGGGGCATATGTGGCATATACTAGCCTGTCACTACAGATTGGTGAATTACGTCAGCATATGTCTAGCCACACATTTCCCATACGTATTAGGTTGTCTTAATTTGCATTCACTTAGATGGTTAGCACCCTATATTTATTTTATTCAGTAGTTTAATTCAGTATTTACATAATTGGCATGTTATTTTTCTGTATCTTGCTACGTCCCTCTGAGGACCTGGTTCCCTGCCAGGTTTAGCTGAGACATTCCACCCCACAGTACCTGGAACTGGACAGGAGTCTGGACATGCCTCGGAGACGGAGTTAGAGGAGATGCCGTCAGAGTCTACCTGAGTACCCTGGAGTTGGAGCTACATATTTTGAGGATGTTGTGCTAGTTTATCTTATTTCACTCCTGCTTACTTTTGTAGTGGGATTGTTCCCACCTGACTTTATCTGGGTTGTATATGACATTTCCGATTTAGCATCTATATATATATTCAGCACTTTCCCTGTTATTCTTGTGGATGAGATAGATTTACCTGTATTTAGACTTGTAGTATTTTAGGACAGCGTAGCACATCACTTCGGGTCCATTAAATTGGGTAAACCCTTAGTGACGTGTCAGCTGGCCAGTGACACGTGGCCTAGTTCCGTATATTTTTGGGACTGGGGCGTGACACGGTTTTAGTGGTGGCCCATGCAGGTCGAGTTAATTGCTAGTAACATGATATCATGTTCAGCAAACCTGCAATAGGATAGGAATACTAGGTCTCATCCATACTGACTTCATCCATAAATTTTGCATCCTGCTTGATTATCATCTATTAAATCCTTCGTACTTTTCAAATTTTTTTTTTTATCTTTTACAGAAATATGGACATACCCGGGGGAACTGCGATTGATGGAACTGACCAAGCAACAGACCTCTCGCCAGATGTCCAAGGGACACCAATCCCGAGAGACCAATCTCCGAGAAGGATGCTGGTCAATCCAACAACCTCGTACCTTCACCAGGATCCGACCCGAGAAGCAACACCAGTCCAGCAAGAGGGGCAACCTTCTCAGGCACCAACACTGCAGGCGGAGATACCTTTGCCTCCACCTCCAGTTCTCGCAGCCCTGATGCCACAACTTGAGGAACAATCTCAGATGTTCCAAGCCATATTGCAGGCTCAGTGGCAACAGAATGAAGTCCTGAGACAATGCCTAATGACGGTTCTGGAGAAGACAGCTGCCCCAGTACCAGCCCCTGTCCAACCAGCTAGCACTGTTCGAGGCTTTAGCCGAATGAGCCCGAGAACCTTTAAGGGCAATGAAACTCCGGAAGAGATCTCAGACTGGATCTCTAACACGAAAATATTGCTAGAAGGTTCACAACTTCACCCTGACCTATGGATGACCGCAGTAAGGACCCTACTCCTCGGTAACGCCCATCACTGGTGGGAATCTATAGAGCGCAGTACGGGCAAGAACCATACTTGGGAACAATTTCTGGAATATTTTAATGCAAAATATTTCCCAGCCATGGGCAGAGATGAACTGTACTTCCAGTTCCTGTATTTGGAACAAGGAAATATGACCGTCGACGCTTATGATGCAGAATTCAGTCGACTAAGTCAATTCGGTGCCATCCTAATACCAACCAAGCTGAAGAAGGCCCTAAAGTTCCATCACGGCCTTACCCCCGAACTCCAAGGGTATACTACGGCACAGTCGAGGATTTCATACGAAGAAGTTCTTTCAGAGGCAAGGATACAAGAAGCCATTGGCCGAGAAGCAAGATGCTCAAATCCAACCATATCAGCCATAGACCAGACAGGAGCAGGAGGACCAATCCGTCACCTGAGAAATCAGGCACAACACAAGACAGGGCCATATCAATACAAGGAACTTCCGACTTGTCACTATTGTGGCAGGAAGGGACATTATGCCAAAAACTGTCGAAGGAAGTATAGACTATGCTTGATATGTGGAGATAATCAGCATAGGGCCAGAGACTGCCCACAACACAGAGAAGCAACACTTCGGACTGGGCAAGGACCAGCAGCACCAGCCCAGAGAATGCAACCTCCTACTAGAGGTCAGCATTCCCCAGCATCTGGAAGATTTCAGAGGGGACCACCCTTAGCCACCCAAGACACGCAGTACTACCTAGCCAGACAACAAACCATTAGACGAAGGCACGAGCAGGCCTTTGCACTAGCTGCAGTTGCAGAAGAACCGGAAGATGAAACCATTTCAGGTACCCTTATAGTTGCATTATTACCAGCAAACCGCATATTTGATTCTAGAGCTACACTGTCTTTCACATCTAGTAGTTTCGTACCCATACAAATAGTCAGGTTTACCGGAAGAGGCATTGTTCCAGTTACCAACATTACTAAAGCATGCTAGTAGTCATGTATAGTAGCATAATGAGAACGCGATTCCCGGTACTTTCAATACCAAACTTCGACGTAGTCTTAGACATGGACTGGCTAAACCAAGTACAAATGCTATCCTAGACTACAGGAAGAGAAGCGTCATCCTTAGACCACCAAGTTACCCATTCGGATATCAGGACTAAGCAAACACATCTAGGTAGATTGCTAGACGTTGATTGTTAGGCTCAAAACATGTGAATATAGTAATAGCTGAATACTACAGGTAGTTTCCAAATTAGATTTGATATACATGACTTATTAGGATAGTCAGTAACTTCTAATCTTGTGTTTTCACCTACCCGAGAAACTATCAGACTTGGAAGAAGAGGAAAACTAAGCTCGAGGTACATCAGACTCTTCGATGTGTTGGAACGCATCAAAGAAGTTGTTTACAAGATAGCATTACCTCAGACATTGGAAGAAGTACATGACGTCTTCCGCATATTCCAATTAAAGAGGTACGCTCTGGATACAAGTCATGTGCTTAAATACGGACAACCTATAGTGTATATTAAGGTTGTAGAACTTAGAAAACCACACCTCTTTTGGGTCAACTAGCAACCTAGACTAGAAGTTAGAGATTATAGAATCTTGTCTTTTTGTGAATTTGAATTATTTTGTACTTCTCATATCCTAATCTAGCGTACTTATAATTGCTATACTACCTTAAATTATGCTCTGCTATTATAGCCTAGTTTTGCAAGCTTATTCTTTATCAAGCTTGTTCATTAAAAATGTATTATTGGAGTACTACATTAATACATTTCAGAATCAGTGTATGACGGTCTGATCAACCATAATACACTTGGTTCGCCTTTCGCATAACTACTTTACGTGGATTGAGAGATATAGTGATTAGTAGACAGATGTACTTATCCTCTGCGCATATCGTACCAGCTACATAACTAGGCTAATACGAATATGTGAATAAGGAGTACCAGAATAGCATTTCCATCCACAACTGCCTTGACAATTCCCATTGAATTCTTTAAACGCCTTGAATCTCCATACTTCTAATCCATTACCCCTTTGAACTCTTGATTACTGTTTTCCGTCTTTCCTTATTTCGGAAAGAAGAAACCTCGTATATAGTATAAATATGAAGTGTATTGTTTCCATAGCCATTTCTATAGTTTTTGGGGAATTACCAAACCCTATTAGTAGATTATATTGCAGTTTAACGCTGTTCTTATTTGTAGAATGATTTCTGTTACCTACCTTACGTTGTATTACGTTCCTCTAGTTCATATTGCATGAAAACGTCATGCACCAGGTAAATCAACCTGGGAACGTGTAGAGGATATCCGATAATGTTTCCCCGATCTATTTCCAGTTCAGGGTATGTCCAAATATTTCAAATCAATCTTCAACTATCTATGTCCTGATATTTCAAATCAATCAATCTTTCGTTCTCATTATATGTGTATTTTTATTTCGAGGACGAAATATTCTAAGGAGGGTAGATTGTAAACTCCCTCGACCAGATTTCAGTATTTTAATATTATTTCTAGTTAATTAGAATTAGTGTAACTTTTTAAAAATTTATTTATTATATATTATATTGATTGTGCACCTGTTCATTACACAATTGATTAGGGCATCACACTAGCTGTTAACCCTAAACAAATTTACATTCCTGCTCTAGACTAGTCAGACTACTTTTTCTGTATTTTGTGCAACTTCCAGAAACCTCGTTTTGTGCTTCGTTTTAGTCGCACAAATATCGTTACAAACGTACGTATTTAATTCCTATTTAATTTTCTGCTCTTTACCCACCTCTGTACCCTAGAGATTTGAGGACCAGTAGGCACCTGTTTTGCCCAACCAAAAATACGATAATATTCTACACTAATTGTATTACAATTATCGTATTGACACCGTAGAAAAATTATGACCCTAACTGCCCTTAAATAATTAGTGAACACCGTGCGCAGTATTTATTAAATAATAAATACGGTGACCCGTATCACCTGCAGAATCAGACCCTACACCTGCCCAGACTCACCCCACACAGTTCAAAACATCCTCCCCAGCATTTTCCCTCAATTCTGTGAATTTTGGTAATTTTTAGAACCAGGTGATTTTCCAGACAAATTTCATAATTGCGCAATTTTCCAATTTTTGGACTTTTATGCAATTTATGAAAAGTCAAGGGTTTTTATGCAAAATGCATGTTAGATGGCATTACCCTATTGGCTAGACAATAGGTGGCATGGGACCCACAGAAAAATCTGCTGAAAATATCCCAAAAATTCAAATTACTAAAATACCCCCAAAGTTCCCTTTAATTACGAAATTGCCATTACTCTAAAATCCTATATAAACCCTAAACACCCCCCCTCTCTCTCATTCCCGACTCCCCTCGGCCAGCTCCGGCGACCGCCCACCGCCGGACCACCGCCAACCCCTTCGCCCCTCCCCCGGCTACCTCCCCGTCCATCGCCACCCTCTCCGGCCACCGACTCCGCCGTGGCAAGCCCCCGCAGTACCTCCCCTTCACTGCACCACAGCAGTCTCCCCGACCTCCGACCGCCCACCACCGCCTCCCTAGCCGTCGCCGACCACCGCCACCACCCCCATCCGCTCCGCCTTGACTTTCCCTCTCCAGCCATCACCGCCCCGTCCCTCCACGACAGCCTCCGCCGTCGGCAACTCCCCCGCAAGCCACCACCGCCTCTCCCTGTCATCCTCCCCGAACCACTCCCCGACGCTTCCCACCGCCACTCCGGCCACCCCCGACCTCCGCCACCACCACCAATCTCTCCGCCACCCTCCCCTCCTTCGATCCCTCCGCCTGGCCGACCGTCTCCGCCGCTGCTTCGCCGCCGGCTGCTGCCACAAGCCGCTGCTGCTGCTACTGCTGCCAGCAGCTACTGCTACTGCCGTTGCTCCTCCGGCCGGCCGCCGGCGACTCCGCCGCCGTCCTCCTGCCGTCGACGGCCAGTAGACCCCACCTGTCAGTAGGTAAATTCCTAAACCCTAATATTTACGTATTTACATATATATCCCTATATGTATATATATATATATATATATATATATATATATATATATATATATGTATATATATATATGTATATATATATATATATTTATATGTATAATTATATATATGTGTATTATACTATTAATATATATTATATATACTGTTATTTATACAGTGTATTATACTGTATATTATAGTATTATATATTTTTTTACCAAATATATGTATATATATCTATTATTCTATATATGTATATATATATATATATATATATATATATATATATATATATATATATGTATATATATATGTATATTTATATATATATATATATATAATTATATATATATATGTATTATACTCTTAATATATACTATATATATACTGTTATTATACAGTATAATATATTGTATATTATGTTATTATATATATGTATATACATATCTATGTATATTTATATGTATATACTTATATATATGTTATGTAATAATTATGTATATATGTTTATATGCATTTTCAATTCTGTTTTTCTTTTATAAATATATATATTCATGTATATATATATACATATAATATATAGTTATATGTAACATATTATGTATATGTTATATATAGTATATATATGTATATATATACTATATTTTTTTTTCCTTTATTTTATTTTCTGCACTTTATTTCCTGCACTATTTATAATGAATATATATATATCTATATATATATATATATTATCTATATGTATATATATAAATTAATACTGTACTGGATAATACAGTACATAAATATACATATGTATTTACTTTTCTGCCCTATCTTTTATTTATACTATATTATATTTAACAGTGGATAATACCCTGCTAATATATATTATTATATTTAACAGTGGTCACATATAGACCCTGATATTGCTGAACAGTACAGCATTTATATATGTATTTAAATTCCTGCAATGTCATTTTATTATCTATATATATATATACTATGTAGTACTGTATAATACAGTACATAGATATATATGTATTTAATTTCTGCCCTGTCATTTCAATTTATTTATATTATATCAGTGGATACACCCTGATAATATTATATTATTATATATATTTAGCAGTGGATATACCCTGCTACTATTACATATAATACCTGCATTTGTCTGTTCTTTATATACTATATATATACTGCTATATATATTATATCTATATATATATACATACTATATATATATATATATATATATATATATATATATATATATATATATATATATATATATATATATATATATATCTATATTATATATGAATATAAGTATAAATAAATATGCTCTATATTACAGCCTTGATATTCACGAACCCTGTCTATTTTAACAGAAAATAACTCCAGCACAGCCAGTGACCCCTTGTCACTAGCACCTTCAAACCTGACTGCGAGATCAGGTTATCAACACTAACAGGGAGTAGGCAAGTATACCTTGCCAAGTACTGTTTAAATTCTCAATATTGTATATGCTCTTGTTTCTGTATTTCATATACAATGATTACCTGAGACTGCCTTGGGTACAGTCAGTTGATATGTTGACATTTAAAATAATATTACGGACTCACCAACAATTATAAGAGTATCCTAAATATTCTCCTAGACCCTATCACGGGAACACGCAACATGGTTGTAATGCATATTGGGATGCGAGCTGCGTATTTGATTTGCTACCAATACGTGTGACCCGCATCACGGATTAGAATAATTTATGAAATGTACGACTTGACATTTAGTTACATTGGGCGGGGAGAACGACTAAATTACGTATGGGACACCCACCTCTTTACCATGTGCCACACTCGACGGAGTAATACGGATGATATATGTATATAATCATGTGACCATTCTCATCGTAGATGGAAAATTGTATAGTGCCCTTGAACGGGAGCATATGTGGCATATACTAGCCTGTCACTACAGATTGGTGAATTACGTCAGCATATGTCTAGCCACACATTTCCCATACGTATTAGGTTGTCTCAATTTGCATTCACTTAGATGGTTAGCACCCTGTATTTATTTTATTCAGTAGTTTAATTCAGTATTTACATAATTGGCATGTTATTTTTCTGTATCTTGCTACGTCCCTCTGAGGACCTGGTTCCCTGCCAGGTTTAGCTGAGACATTCCACCCCACAGTACCTGGAACTGGACAGGAGTCTGGACATGCCTCGGAGACGGAGTTAGAGGAGATGCCGTCAGAGTCTACCTGAGTACCCTGGAGTTGGAGCTACATATTTTGAGGATGTTGTGTTAGTTTATCTTATTTCACTCCTGCTTACTTTTGTAGTGGGATTGTTCCCACCTGACTTTATTTGGGTTGTATATGACATTTTCGATTTAGCATCTATATATATATTCAGCACTTTCCCTGTTATTCTTGTGGATGAGATAGATTTACCTGTATTTAGACTTGTAGTATTTTAGGACAGCGTAGCACATCACTTCGGGTCCATTAAATTGGGTAAACCCTTAGTGACGTGTCAGCTGGCCAGTGACACGTGGCCTAGTTCCGTATATTTTTGGGACTGGGGCGTGACAATGATGTTTTTATTTCCTTTTGTTGCTATTGATATATTCATTTTCTGTGAATGAGATTAGTGGATTTAGACCCCTGACTATTGTTTTACAGCTTAAGTATGCCCCGATGGATCCATTAAATTGGGTTGTCCATCGGTGTGTGCTGCTGGCCACAGCCACGTGTCCAGTCCCTCGATATTTTAGGACTGGGGCATGACATGGTTTTTGTGGTGGCCCATGCAGGTCAACGACTAAATTGTTCGGTTTCAACTTAGGGACCGAACTGGCCTGCAATAAGGATAGGATAAGTTTTAGGATCTCATCCACTTGCTTGAAACATTTTTGATATCCGTATCGGATTCGAATCAATTTCTTGAATTGCATCCTGCCTTGATTCCTGTACACATCTTATTGTTTATTTTTGGTTGCAGAGTTATGGATTCACAAGCAAATAACGAGACTCCTGCAATATCACCACGGGATTCTTTGGTAACCAATGAAGAGAAAGTAACACCAGTAGAAGAAGGTCAATCCGCTCAACAACGTAGTCAAGCGAATCAGCATGCCTCGAAAATCCAGCAAGATGACATTCCACCATCGACGCAATTTACTCCACCAATGCCCGTAATTCCACCAGGGCAGGCTATGGACGGGCATCAGATATTACAAATGATCTACGCAATGATGCAAGCTCAACAACAAATTCAACAAGAGGCTCTGCGTCATGAGGCAGAAAACTTGAGGAGCGGCATAGTAATCGCACTAGAGCAGGCAGATTTACCAGCACGACGGCCAACGACGGGTTCTATCGCCGATTTTCGACACCTGAAGCCTCGTACCTTCTCAGGAAAAGAAGAGCCCACAGAAGTGCATGAATGGCTCACCAACACTCAACATCAATTAGAAGCAGCTGAGATTCTACGAGAACGTTGGATGACTGCAGTCAGAATGCAATTGACGGATAATGCTCATCACTGGTGGCTATCTTAAGAGACCCGGCTCGGACCAGACCGAGTCACTTGGGAAGAGTTTTCCAGACTCTTTCAGGAGATGTACATTCCAGCCATCGTTCGATCAGAACTTCGGGACAAGTTCAATCGCCTCACTCAAGACAACATGACAGTAGAAGAATACAACACCGAGTTCATTCGTCTAAGTCGCTTCGCCCCAACATTGATCCCAACAGAAGAAGAGAAGGCCGAGAAGTTTTTCGATGGACTCAACTTCGAGTTACAGAAACTGATTGGATCCGTTGTGCCTACATCTTACCCGGACGTCCTTGCTGCAGCACGACGCATGGAGCGCGTCATCAGGAGAGAGACCAGTCTAAAGAGGTCATCCACATCAGCACCATCCGGAGCACCACAAGAAGAAGTTGCAAAAAGACTTCACAGTCACCAGCCACCAGAAACATCTCCACATGCAATACCTGTCTGTCCATATTGTCGCAAGCGAGGCCATAAAGAGATCGAGTGCAGACGAAAAAAGAGATTATGTTTAGTTTGCAGATCCAGTCAGCATTTAGTGAAGGAATGTCCTGAGCGTAGAGAAGTAGCATCAACGGTAAACCAACAAGTGTTACCAGTACCGAGGCCAACCTATCCAACATTGGAAGCACCACAAACAGAAGTTCAAGAAGTTCTATCACCAGCTCCAGGAGGGTATCAGCCGAGGCCACCTTTGATATCCCAGGCACTCCTCTTCCAGCAGGCTCAGCAGCAGCAGAGGAATCGACTGCAAGGACGCGGACAAGCTCTGACGATGACCTTGGAGAACGCACAGATTCATGGAGTAGCTAATACAAGTAAGTGATTCGTAGTTATCTCGTTCCTAGTATTGCTTTAGTTCGTGCCTGCTGGTTCATAACCTTAGACTTAACCTGACTTGCTAATAATAGATAATCTAGTGATAACCTAGTAATTTTGAACTTGATAAATAACTTAGAATTTTTTTAAATGTTAAACTGATAAGCTTTTAAAGGATAAAACTGGTTTTCTAAAAAAACTATAATTTTCTAGATTTCCTTCAATTGGAAAATTTTATAACTTTTAGTGCTTAGGGAAATAATTTTTCCTAGGTGTTACTCTCAACCTTGATTCTCTTTGATTTTGATGTGCTTTGAACAATGTTTGCGACCGTGTCATCTCTGTTGACCGGTTATTCTTTGATTGCGAGGACGCAATCCTCTTAAGGGGGGTAGATTGTAAACCTCCTGATTTTCAAGAATTTTTAATTTGAAATTTTTCTAAATTTTCTGTATTTTTTTGGATTTTTTCTCTAATTAAACTAAGGTTCTTTAATTATTAAAGGATTTTTAAATATTATTAATTAATATTAAAATATTATAAAAATAATATTTTATGGTGTAAAATGAAAATTTAGACATAGGATAATTTTCTGAGAATTTATTGGACCCCGGAAGTATTTTTAAAGTCCTAAAAACTATTTTATAATTAAACCCAAATTGAACCCTAATTAAATCGGGTTTATTTTAGACTAAACCAAAATAAACCGAATCCATATGAAACCGAACCGGCCCAACCCCTTAGCGGGTCGGATCCGGGTCCAACCCAGACCCGACCCATTAGCCCGACCCGAACCTGCATCCTGTTTAGTGGATCGGGTCGGATCCGCTAGACCCGACCCGACCCGCCACCAACCCGACCCGCAACTCTTTCTCTCCCCCAACCGCTCGAACCCGACCCCTGACCTCCCCGCCGCCGAAAACGTCCGCCGCCGCCTCTTGGCCTCCGCCGTTGCGTAACGTCCGCCGCCGACCCCGACGGTTCTCTTCCCCTCCCCCTCGCCGGCCGCCGCTCCCTCTCCCCATCTCCGTCTATATAAACCCTTTCTCCCCATCGACTCCGACCAAATCCCCTCCGGCGCCGCCACCTGCAACCCGACGCCGCAGCCCCCGCGACCTCCGTCTGCCGCCGCCGTCTTCTTCCTCACCCGCCGAGCCGACCCTCCCCGAGCTTCCCCTCCAGAACCCCGACGGCAACCGACCCGCGCCCCACCAGCAACAGCCGGCCGCCCGAGCCCTGTGCCGCCTCCCCGCGCGCCGCCGCCTCCAGCCCTCGCCGTCCCCGACCTTCCTCCGGCCAGCTCAGCCACCGTCGGCCATCAGAAGCCTCGGACACGGACACAGAAGCCCTAACCCTAGCCCTAGAGTGAACAGTACCCTGACACGTGTCGGACACAAGTCGGACACGAAGGATACGCTATTTTTGAGCCCTGTTCAGGTACTCATATCTCTCTGCTCGTAGCTCTGTTTTTGATTCCGTCAGTTGTGATGCGTAGCCTGTATGACCCCCTCGGTGCCCGTGCAAATCACTCGGTGCATCGCGACCTGTGGTGATCACGAACCGCGATCCAAAAACAGGAAAAACAACGCCCTATTTTACCCCAGAACTGAGTACGCCCCGCCAAACGGGACGACTTGGTCGCGTGCGGTCTTTACCGATACGTGCGCGTCGTTGATACGGACGTGCGGGATTTCGCAGAAGCTGATTCGGATGTGCGTGCACACCGGAATCAACGCGTATCCGCGGACATCGCCCGGTATTCGACCTTTCTGGTTCTCGCTGTAACTTAGTGTACACACGTCGGATCGAGACAAAACTTACGCCATCGGACTCGTAGCAATACGCTGGTCCTGTGAGCCAAGTTTGGTTTGATTCTGAGAACGTTGACAAAATCGTGTGTCGTGGGCCCCACAAGCTCCACTCGACGGGCGATTTTGAGATCGGCTTATCGGAATCCAATTCTGGAAGTTTCGTTGGGTTCGTATCATCGTTCCTGACCTGTTGACACTAAGTTTGACTGTTTTGGAGACCTTTGACCCTGACGTATTTTTCGGTGCAAAGCGGCCCACATGTGATCCCGCTTTAACCCGAAATGTCATTTTTGCCCTTGTCTCCAAATTGGACTCAAGGACAGGCGTTTCTAGCTGATTAATATTTTCTGGATCTGATGGTGATATTTATTTCAGCAACCAGAGTACTGCCTGCAAATCCTACTGAAGCCAGAGCTACAATTGGAACCGGAATCCCAGGCAAGTGTACCTTGCCAATCTCTGCAGTTTTTGCTATTTATTTCCTTGATATATATACATTATTGTACATGCTTGACCTAGGACCGTGTGACTTACTTAGCGTCCGATTACAGTCGGGTGCCAATACCGTACGCGGTGTTGTATAAAGTCATCTAGAGATAGATACCGAGACCCTATACTTCTCGTACTTGCCTTATCAAGTACTTTATACTCAGGACACCTGATACTATTCATGATACAGAATTGTCCTAAGATATTCATGGTGATTCTGTATAGGATACAGTTTTCATGACTTATTCCTTGCTTAGATATTATATGACTGGATGCATTAGTTATGATCCTGTATGGCATGGACATGAGACGTCGTGGACATGAGATGCATGATTACATTGGGTGGGGAGAGTCACACAAACTACAGGTTGATTATATGTATTATGTCGGCGTCTTAGTCTCACTACGAGCTAGACAACCACATGATATCACTGCTACCGGCTCCCCGACACAGAGCTTGTAGTGGTTTCAGCCTGAGTTCTAGTGCTGCTCTTATCTTGCATATCACTTACATGGTTATATAGTTTATCCTATTTATTTCATTATCTGCTGCACTGTATTTATTTTGGCATGAGCTTTCTTGTACCTTGCTATGTCCCCTGAGGACCTGGATCCAGATTATTTCCCCAGGTTTAGCAGAGAAGATCCACTCTGAGGTTTACAGGACAGGTGCTTTAGCAGGAGCAGAAGCAGGTTCAGGAGCAGGTACTGGAGCAGAACCAGGAACCGAGGATTAGGTGATTGTCATAGATTTTTCGGAGAATATGTTCTTCCATACTCAGTACTTTTGTTGATATCTTTGTCTTGTATCTTGACAGTTGTATCAGACTTGTATCGGACTTGT
The DNA here is from genome assembly GCA_036927795.1 of Iris macrosiphon. Taxonomy (NCBI): domain Eukaryota; kingdom Viridiplantae; phylum Streptophyta; class Magnoliopsida; order Asparagales; family Iridaceae; genus Iris; species Iris macrosiphon. The sequence continues at coordinate 31,788,702 of JAYESA010000004.1, read as the reverse complement.
TTCCCGATTTATGTACTTGTGTCTTGATGATGATATTTTTATTTCCTTTTGTTGCTATTGATATATTCATTTTCTGTGGATGAGATTAGTGGATTTAGACCCCTGACTATTGTTTTACAGCTTAAGTATGCCCCGATGGATCCATTAAATTGGGTTGTCCATCGGTGTGTGCTGCTGGCCATAGCCACGTGTCCAGTCCCTCGATATTTTGGGACTGGGGCGTGACACCTAGGTTAGGGAAAATGCAAGGTTAGGGTTCACATAAAGAAGAAGGAATGGAAGAAAGAAGGAAGAAAAATGAAGAACACTTACTTGGGGAGAAGAAAGAAGAAGAGAGAAAAAGTGGAGAAGAAGAAGGAGTGAAGAAGAAGAAGAATATGAAAAAGAGGGGGGATGTGCTGCTGTTGTGCGGGTAGGGGCTGCTGTTTAGGGGCCGACCACTCCTAATAAGGGTTCACTAATTCTCCAAATGCCCAAAATGCCCTCCCCTAAATTGGTTTTGGGTTTTGGGTTCCAAAAGCACTCAAACTAACTCCAAATCTCTCCAACTAACCCACTAAAAATATAATAAATAATTTTAAGCCCCAAAATAATCCTCACAAGGGTGTGGGCTGGGTCGAACATGGATTCACTAGGGTCTGACATGGGTCCAGGCTAGCCAAAACCCTAAAACAATCAAATAAAAATAATACAATCATTATTTAAATATAAATATAATTAATTAAATATAATACACAATTTACCAAATAAAAAAATAAAAAAATACCCTATTTTCTAGAATTGGGTAGTGACAAGCCTACCCTCCTTAAAATAATTTCGTCCTCGAAATTAAAAGACGAAACTAGGACAGGAATGCAAAGAAAAGAACCATACCTCAGGGCTCGAAGAGATAGGGGTATCGCTCGCGCATTTCATCCTCCCTCTCCCAGGTCGACTCACCTGGAGAGTGATGCCTCCATGCGACGCAAACCAAGAGAATAGTCTGGTTCCTCAACACCTTCTCTCGCCGATCCAGAATCTCCACTGGCTGCTCTGGATAGCTAAGAGTAGGGCCCACCACGATCTCCGAGTGATCCAATACGTGACTGGGATCCGCCACGTACCGTCTCAACTGCGACACGTGGAACACATCATGAACTCCCTCAAGCGTAGGCGGCAACTCAAGCCTATACGCCACGGCGCCGACCCTCTCAAGGATACGGAAGGGTCCGACGAAACGTGGGCTAAGCTTTCCGCCTCCACCGAAGCGAATAGTGCCCCACGTCGGAGAAATTCTCAGGAACACCAGATCTTCAACCTAGCACAAACAAGGTCTCTGCGCTTAGTCTAAAATAAGCAATCACAAGCAAACACAAGAATAAAAATATAGATTCTAAGCTATACCTCGAACTCCAAAGGTCTCCGGTGGCTATCGGCCCAATGCCGCTGCCTGTCCTGCGCCACCCGAAGTCTATCTCTAATGAGCTTGACCTTCTCTGCTGCATCAATCACCATCTCCGGGCCAAGCAAAGCTCTTTTGCCTACATTATACCATGATAACGGAGTACGACACCTCCGTCCATACAACGCCTTGAAAGGTGACATCTCGATACTGGCTTGGTAGCTGTTGTTGTAAGCAAACTCTACCAAGTGCAAGTGATCCTCCCAAGAGCCTCTGAAATCCAAAACACAAGTGCGAAGCATGTCCTCAAGTGTCTGAATGGTCCTCTCTGACTGGCCATCTGTCTATGGGTGATATGCAGTATTAAACTTGAGCTGGGTGCCCAAGCTAGCTTGCAGACTCCTCCAGAAATACAAAGTAAAGTGACTGTCCCGATCTGATACTATGCTCACAGGAACTCTATACAGTCTGACTATCTGGCGCACATACATCTCTGCTAGTCTCTCTGTAGACGTACCCACTTTCAATGGTAGAAAGTGGGCCGATTTGGTCAACCTGTCCACGATGACCCAAATCGTATCCTTCCCGCCTGGAGAACGGGGAAGTCCAGAAATAAAATCCATGGTCACATGCTCCTATTTCCACTCCGGAATGGGTAACGACTGGAGCAAACCTCCTGGCCTTTGCCTCTCCGCCTTCACCTGCTAGCACACTAAGCATCGGGATACGAAGCGTGCTACCTCCCACTTTATCCCGTACCACTATACATGCTCTCTCAGATCTCTATACATCTTGTTGGCACCTGGATGCATAGAGTACTGGGATCGATGTGCCTCCTGAAGAACCTCCTCATGCAACGACCCACTCGGCACACACAACCTGGTACCGTGCCGCAAAGAACCATCATCAGCAATGGTGAAGTCATCTGACAATCCCATCTGAACCTGCGCCCTGATGCTCCTCAGGGACTCATCCTCAAACTGTGTAGCCTTGATCCGGTCTACCAACTCTGACTGAATCTGCAGTCCCCACATCTGCATCTCAACTCCTGGCACTATCACCTCAATGCCCAAGCTCTCTAGATCTGCCAGAAGATAACGATCTGTAGTCAGGCACATAGCTACCGGATACCTGCTTAACGCATCCGCAACTACGTTCGCCTTCCCTGGATGGTACTGTAATAATATGTCGAAGTCTTTCATCAACTCCAACCATCTCCTCTGCCTCATGTTCATCTCTTTTTGGGTAAACACATACTTCAAGCTCTTGTGGTCTGTGAAGATCTCCACACGCTCTCTGTATAAATAGTATTTTTACAACTTCAGAGCAAAGATGACCGCTGCCAACTCCAAATCGTGGGTAGGGTAGTTCTTCTCATGAGGTCGTAATTGCCTGGAAGCATAGGCAATCACCCTCCCATTCTGCTGCAACACACAACCCAGTCCCTTCCCCGATGCATCACTATAGATAGTGAAACCTCCAGAACCTGATGGCAACGTCAACACTGGAGCTGTCATCAACCTCCTCTTCAGCTCATCAAAGGCGATCTGGCACTCCTCTGACCAAACAAACTCCACGTCCTTCCGAGTCAGCCTGGACAACGGCTCTACAATACGGGAAAAATTCTGAACAAATCTCCTGTAGTAGCCTGCCAGTCCCAGGAAACTCCTGACCTCGGCTACTGAACTCGGAGCACTCCATGCCTCAACTGCCATGATCTTTCTCGGATCCACCGAGATCCCCTCTCCAGTTACTACGTGACCAAGGAATTCAACCTTGTCAAGGAAGAACTCGTACTTCAAAAGCTTTCCATAAAGCTTCTCCTTCCTGAGAATCTCCAGTACTATCCTCAGATGCTCCTCGTGCTCCTCCGGGGTCTTCGAATACACCAAGATATTATCTATAAACACCACCACAAACCTGTCCAGATACTGATGGAACACCTTGTTCATCAGATTCATGAACACTGTCGGGGCATTAGTCAACCCAAACGACATCACCAAGAACTCATACTGTCCATATCTGGTCCAAAAAGCTGTCTTCGGAATATCCTCCTTCCTGACCTTCACCTGGTGGTAGCCTGTCCTCAGATCAATCCTGGAAAACACCCTCGCTCCGCTCAACTGGTCAAAAAGATCATCAATACGCGGCAGCGGATACTTGTTCTTGATTGTGAGGTTGTTCAAAGCCCTGTAGTCGATACACATTCGTATTGACCCATCCTTCTTCGGCACAAAAAGTACCGGAGCACCCCACGGAGAAGAACTAGATCTGATAAATCCCTTGTCCTGAAGCTCATCCACCTGCTTCTTCAACTCTATCAGCTCACTATTGCTGACTCTATAGACGTGCTGGGATATCGGCTCCGCGCCTGGCACCAAGTCCATAGAGAACTCCACATCTCTGTCCTGAGGCAACCCTGGCAACTCCTCCAGAAAGACATCCATGTACTCCTCTATCAGTGGATGTAGCAACCTCGGCTCTACCACCAGGGCTCCGCAGAAGACTCTCTCGCTCTGTTCCGCTGCTCCTCTGGCAAACTGAAACTCTGGCTCACCCGGCGGACTAGACAAAACTCTGCCTCCACGACAATCTATACCAGCACAATGCATACTCAACCAATCCATCCCGAGTACAATATCGTAGCTCGAAAGTGGCATTACGAGTAGGCACACACTCAACTCCCGGCCTCCCAAGGTAACTCTCCGGTCTCTGCAGATATCACTGACTAGGATGATACCACCCCCGGTTGTGATCTTGCAGAGTCTAGCTAAAGGTTCAGCAACAAGATGGTGTCTAACAACAAAAGATACAGACACAAAGCTATAGGAAGCCCCGAAATCAAATAAAGCAAGTGCTGGAATGGAATCAAGAAGAACACAGATCAAAAGAAGTAAATACAGTACAAGAAACGATATTATCAAAGAAGGACAGTAATATTACAAAAGAAACAATTTCAGGAAAATTAAGATAGCAAAAGAAATCAGGAAGGGTCCTAGTTGTGATTGAGCACACTCTCTCTCAGCCTATATCCTATATCCTATTGCAGGTAAACCTAAAAACTTGACCTGCATGGGCCGCCACCAAAAACGTGTCACGACCCGCACCCGAAAATCGGGCATGAGTCGTGGGTACGTCCAGCCTACGCCGCAGAATCGGCGATAGAACGCTGTAAAGGTCCGTTCTAGGTCAACCATCTATCTATATCTCACAAAAAAATCTGCCATAACCTCTCCAAAAAGGAGGGCAACCACGCAATATATATATGAATAATCCTCTCCAAAATGAGGGCAACCACGCAATATATATGAACTCTCAATCACAAAATCTAGGGGAAGAGTAAAAGCACGATATGATAGCAAAAGGAAACAAAGAAACACAGAGCAAGACAATATCCAAAAAATATAGTCCAAGTCTATAATAGTCTACAATATCTCACATCATCAAAAGAATAAGTAGAATCATCCAAAATAAACCACTGGGAACAACCCAGGAAATCCACCTAGCTAACTAGGGCGCTAACGGCGTCTCCTTGGCGCACTCCTCCTCGATCTCGGGGTCACAACCCTCGTCAACACCCGGCCCGTAGAACGTCGGGCAATAGTCCTCAGGATCCTCTGGAAAAAATATGTCCAGTCAGGACTGGAGCGAAGTACATAACTCTGAAAGCAACTCCAAATACATGGTAAGGTGTATATGACGAGCAATAGAAAAGTATACAAGATGCACATGAAATAAATATATGTTGGAGCACAATAAGTAGCTGCAAGTAAACTGGAGAACAATACAAGTAGTGGAAAAGTAACTGGAGGTGAGAAAACATGAATACTAGCTAAGTGCCTTGAGCACAAGTTCGTTATGTGATCGGCTTAGGTTGCACATGAAAAATACTACGATAACTCCGTTATGCGTGAGTTGCATAACCGACATACACATGAATACTGTTTGACTTTGATCACATAACCAACTCCTACTCCCCTCCCCCACTAATACCATTGGATCCAACCACAACACGCTACGTACATGATAATAGCTCACGCACACGAAGGCGAGAGCACAAGAAGCACATGAGAATCAATACCCGAAGCACATGATGAAATACACGTGATAGAGTACCCGCTGAACACGGTAAGGGGGATAGCATCTCATGACGGGATTCACTAGTACCGGCTCGTGTAACAATGTGTCAGAATCAAGTATCACAGTTCTAGAACAGGTGATATAAACGCTATCATGAAATAGAAACTATCAGAGGTAGGTACTCGCCTGACGTCCTGAGCAACTGATGAGGATCGAGATCCGGACCGGTGTCGCAAGAACCTATTACGAAAAACAGAATTAAACAGGGTTCTAAGGATTTAAACTGATATAAAATAATTAAAAATAGGCTTCTACGGCTATTCTAGGTCGAACGGGTCAAAATGGTAAAATTCGGGTCAAAAAGTCAACCCGGGGTCCAAAAAGTCAACTCTAGGTCAAAACTATGTCAAATGTTGACTTTTACGGTCAACGAGAATAATTATGGTCAAAGCTAGGTCAAACTAGGGTGCCCCTGAAATTCTAGGTCAAACCGAGCTCATTAAGCTAGAAAACTCACAAACTCGCCTCCTCGAGATACCGGGATACCCTCGGTATCCGATACCTCGCCCTAGGCCACGCACCCCGCTAAAACCTATGCTAGCACGCGTAAATATATACACATAAGCATATAAAAATCACTCCAATACAATTCCTAGGCTATTGCTCAAATACCCCGCTCGAAACTCAATACCTTGGATATCTAAAGGTATTGAGATACCGCTCTCAAACCCCTCTAACTAGTTATCTAGTAGCTATCTAAGTATGTATATATATATATATATATATATATATATATATATATATATATATATATATATATATATATATATATATATATATATATATATATATATCTTAGATAGATAACTACCTATCTATCCATAGATATATCTATCTATCCAACTACCTATCTATCTATCTATCTATCTATCTATCTATCTATCTAGCTAGCTATATATATATATATATATATATATATCCACACACATATACACATATATCCATATATACCTTACCCAACTCATAAATATATATATGTATATAACTATCTAGATATCTATAGATATGTATATAACTATATGTATATAGATATCTATATCTTAGATAGATAACTACCTATCTATCCATAGATATATCTATCTATCCAACTACCTATCTATCTATCTATCTATCTATCTATCTAGCTAGCTATCTATTATACTAACTATCTAATAATCTATTTACCTATTAAACCCTCATAACTCACTCACCCTCGCTACTAGCCTCGCTGCTACTGCTGGAGCTTGCTGCTGCTGCTATGCCTGCTCATGCTGCTGCTGCTGCTTCATATTGCTGCTGGTGCTGCTAGCTTCTGCTACTGCTGTACTGCTGCTGCAGTGCAGCAGCAGCTGCTGCTGCTGCCTGGCTGTGCATCTCCCCCCTCGCTTCGCCACACACACGAGCACACACACACACCTATATATATATATATATATATATATATATATAAACATACATATATCTCTCTCTATATATATATACAACTAGATATATATATATATATATATATACACACACTTATATATATAATCTAACACACACACACACTTAAACACATATCAACACACACACACGTATAAATATATATATATATATATATATATATATATATATATATATATATATATATATATATATATATATATATATATATATATATATAAACACCTATTTATATATATATGCACACACACACAGATATATATATATATATACATATACACACACTCAAATATATATATACAAACACAGATATATATATATATATATATATATATATATATATATATATATATACACACACACACGCACACTTATACATATATATATACACTAACACATAGACATAGATATACACAAGCACATATATATAAATACACACATATATATATAAATATATATTCATATATATAGACACACACACACACACACATATATATATATATATATATATATATATATATATATATATATATATATATATATATATATATATATATATATAGACACTTATACCCAAACACCACACAACGCACACAACACACAAACAACACGCCCCACTCACGCCCAACGACCCTGACACTCACAAATACCTATAAATATATAAAATATAACTCGAGAACTCTAGCACACACTCCCCGATGCTAACCTAACGCGCGCACAAGCCCGAAACTAGGAAACCAAGTCGAAATGGCCGTTCGGTCATTTCGACGAACACGCGGTGTACGGTTCGGAAAATCTCCTTAAACGTACACCAAACCAACTCGGAATCGGCCCAAAATTTACCCAAGGGTTCTAAACGATGCCTAGATCCTAGAAAAAATACTACCACGTCGATTCTAGGTCCGTGGCAAAAATGCACATGCACTTAGAATCGGCGACGACGAAAACCCAAAATTCGTCCGAAACGCCCATTTCTCTGCGACATGACTTCTCGTGTTCGAACGGAGACACGCACTCACCCTCTAGACACCCGACAACGTCTACCTAGGTCCGTCTAACCTAGGACATCACCCAAAATTGGGCCAATTTCGGATTCCACCCGAAATTGACACAAAATCTAGTGTCAAAATCTCTAAACTCAACCAAACTAGTTCCAACTTTCTTCCACGGGTAGGCTTAGGGTCTAGGAAGGCTCTAAACCACTAATTACACAACATAAAAGTAATTAGCAAGGGAAAAGTTATGATTTATCTCTTGGGAGTTGGAATCCTAAGGCCAAAGTCTCCGATCTACTTGGAATCACCTCCCTCAAGCTCCAAGCCACCAAATCTAGTCTCCACACTAAATCTAGGCTCCACACACCTAGGTTAGGGAAAATGGAAGGTTAGAGTTCACATAAAGAAGAATGAATGGAAGAAAAAAAAATGAAGAACACTTACTTGGGGAGAAGAAAGAAGAAGAAAGAAGAAGTGGAGAAGAAGAAGAAGTGAAGAAGAAGAAGAATATGAAGAAGAGGGGGGCTGTGCTGCTGTTATGCGGGTAGGGGCTGCTGTTTAGGGGCCGTCCACTCCTAATAAGGGTTCACTAATTCTCCAAATGCCCAAAATGCCCTCCCCTAAATTGGTTTTGGGTTTCGGGTTCCAAAAGCACTCAAACTAACTCCAAATCTCTCCAACTAACCCACTAAAAATATAATAAATAATTCTAAGCCCCAAAATAATCCTCACAAGGGTGTGAGCTGGGTCGGACATGGGTTCACTAGGGTCTGACATGGGTCTAGGCTAGCCAAAACCCTAAAACAATCAAATAAAAATAATACAATCACTATTTAAATATAAATATAATTAATTAAATACAATACACAATTTACCAAATAAAAAAATAAAAAAATACCCTATTTTCTAGAATTGGTTAGTAACAGTCGAGATGGAGAAGAGATAGTTTAGGGTTAGGGTTTTGGTCATCGTATATGCATATCTATATATAGCAGCGGGGTTTGGGGGGATACACGCGCGGGGTGTGGGTTGTTTTGCTGTTGTTGATGATTATTTCTTAGCGGGTCTTAACGGGTTAGGGAGTAGTGGGTTGCGGGTTAGAGTTAGGAAATGGGTTTTGATCCACTTAGAATTTTATTTCATTTCTATTTCTTATTATTCTTTTATTCCTTTTATATTTTTTTTTTTCTAATTTCTAATTCTTTATATATATATATATATATATATATATATATATATATATATATATATATATATATATATATATATATATATATATATATATATATATATAAATTTTAGAAATTGTATTAGTGCATACCATTAAGCTAGCAACTGTCCAAAGGGTCTCCTACATGGAATAAATTAAGAAAAATTTATAATGGCTCCATAAATCCCCTAAATGCACAAACACCTAAAATAAAAATTTAAATAAATTCTATTTCTCCTAATTAGCTCATAATTACTATAATTTAATTAATTAATTAATTAAAATAATTAATACGGTTTTTAGAATTAGGAGTTTTATATTCTACCCAACTTATAAAAATTTTGTCCTCGAAATTAGAACTAAGACACGATAGGAAGTCAAGGATGGTATAAGATAGAGATTGCAACTTATTCTGTACCTTCCTCCATTCTAACCTCCATGATTTTTCAATTGTCATGGGAACGCTTGGAGGCTATAATTTGTATTGTTTAAAATGCAAGGCTTGGTTTAAATTAGGGGGCGATGTTGCGCGTTGCACATTCCGAAAATTATGGATAAAGTCCACATGAACGAAAAAATAGATTTCTTCATGTGCCATGTCCAATGGTGTGGACATCTTATTGCATTTTTGCATAAAAGCGTCCAACAATTAGAAAATTGCACAACGATAAAAATTGGATTAAATTAATCAAAATTAATGTGCATGGTGTTCTTGAATTAATTAGAAGTACATGAAGATAAAATTAGGTGGGGCACAAGGGTCATGGGCATAGGGAACTCAAAGTAGAATATTGTCATATTTTGGGTTGTACAAACGGGTCAAAATTGTGTCTCCAATTTCGATTGGAACGCACAAGGATACAAGTTGGAATTAATTAGAATTAAGAAATAACGTTCGCGACGAATGTTTGTGCGACTAAAATGTAGCACAAGGGAGCTTAATTATAAGTTACACAAATGTCAGAATAGAAGGCAGGCACGTATAGGACAAGGGTATAAAATTTGTAGGTAGACAGTGGCTAGTGTAGTGCTCCAATTATTGAAGCAACGGTATGGTACGCTAAGTGATACAATGTTGTAAAATTAAATAAAAATACCGTGTTCTATTTCTAATTGGGTTCAGACTAGCCTTAGTCTCACTATCTAAGCCAAGTAGGCCTAATTTTGGGTGAGAGAGTTTACAATCTACCCAACTTGTAATAATTTTATCTTCGAAATTAAAATAAGACATAATTTGTTTACTTATTCACATTCGCATATAAGGCAAGTCAATCGCAATCTCTTCCAAAATTTAAAATCTATTCAAATCCATCGCAATCACTTTCAAAATTTAAGGTAACTCTGTTTAATCAAAATTTAGCATTTTGTAATCTCTTCTCAATTTTTTTTAAAATAATCATATCCAAATTTAAATTAAATTCATATAACATCTTCAAGAATTAAATAACGCATATCAATTTTATATCACGAGCTTCAGCTATCATAATCTCCTTTAGAAAATATTTCTAATCAAATATTATTCATATCTTCAACTTATGAATTTTGTACTCTTCAAATTTTAATTTTAATTCACATCCTTAATATTTTAAATAGGTAATCCAACAGTCAAATTTTTAACTCTTAATTCAAATCATCAAATTTTAAAAAAATTAAATTCAATCCACCAATGTTCAAGTCTGAAATTCTATATTTATCCTCAAAATTTAAATTGATGATTTACCTTCAATATTCAAAATTTAAATCATGTACTTAAGGTATAAATATTTGGTCCGACATATCAAGATTTCAAAATTCATTAAATATTCATCATCTACTCTTACTTCTAAAATTCTCCACATTTAAAATGACTTAATCTCTCAATCTAATCCTACTTGATCACAATCTAAAAGAATTTAACCTCAAATTAACAATGCGACTTCTACCCAACCTAGAATTTATCCATCTATCATATAAGGCTATACACTTAAGAAAAATATCCTCAAATTTTTATCATGCTATTCAATCCTCAAATTTTAACACCAAATATATCATATATGATATGCCCTTAATCAATTATAAAAGATAGTCACTAAATAATGCGGTTGGCCTATGGGGTATATCTAGTACTATCAATGTATCAAACTTATACCAAGCACGAGGTTTAGTCTTTCCAAAATAAGGGAAGACGGAAAATAATATAAAGAGTTTAAGGGGAAGGTAATAGGATAGAAGTATGGGGATCAAGGCGGTTAGAGAATTCAAAAGAGAATTGTCAAGACAGTTGTGGATTAAAATCCTATTTGGTAAATCCTTATCCGCATGCTCGTATCAGTATAGCTATGTAACCGATACGATACACTCAGACATGTCTAGAAGGCAAGTACATTCGTCTACTAATCACTATATATCTCAATCCACGTAAAGTAGTTATGCGAAGGACGAACCAAGCGCAATAAGGTTAGCTAGACCCTAATACACTGATTCTGAAATATATTAGTGTAGTACTCCAATAATACATGTCATGAACAAGCTCGATAAGGGATAAGCTTGCAAAACTAGGCTATAATAGCGGCATAAGTCAAGGTAGTACATAAATTATAAATACGCTGGATTATGATGAGAGAAAGTACAAATAATTTAATTTCACAAAGAAGATAAGACTCTACAATCTCTACAGTTGTCATACAACTCCTTGTCTAAGTCTCTAGTCGACCAAATAGGGGTATAGGCCTCTAAATTCTACAGTCTGAATAAACACTATCGTCTTATGCTAGCATATAGGTAATGTCATTCAGTTACACTACATCGATGGGTCAAGAGGACTATGTGTTACTAGGTTGTGAGGCATACTACCCAACTTAAAATAATAAACCGTGACAGTCTTAAAGGGAATTCTATAAGGTAACCTCGCACTTGTAAATAGAGTAGAACTCTTATTAGGGTATACGAGAAAAGATCTTGGTATCTATTAGGGTCTCCTATTGCATTATATAGGTATTGGTCACCTTAAGTCTTAGTCATAGTGCTCATAGAACAAGTATTAATAGTAAGGATAGAAGAGTTACTGGCCTTCAAGGGAAAAGGGGATATAACTCGTATCGAGGTGGGGGGTACATCTTACGCGATTTAAAAATTAAGGGATAATCATCAGGTCACAATCTACAAGAATAACTCAACCCAACAAGCTCTAACTACTAAGCACATAATTCAAAATTTAACATTAACAACTATAATCCTAGCAACTATACATCCTTAACATAAAAGGATCATTTGGCCTACAACCAGGAGGATCAGGTGACATGAATTGAAAGATGAAGGAAAAAAAACGTAATTAGTCGTCGCACAATAGCGAGCGCTAAGGTTTCAGAGGAACAAGTCATGAAATAAAATAGAGAGGCTATTGATAATGTCATGGTTTCCTAAGGGAAGATGCTATGCTAATCTCTGTGTTTGAGGTATGATTAAGAAAATATTCTACGCATTGCTCTTGGCTTTCTAAGGTACTGTCTACTAATCTCAAGACAAGAATCTAAAGTTGTAGTTCTCTAGTACTATCTCACCATAAAAAGCTAGGTTAGTCCTAATATTTAACCTTGGATTTCTATTGGTTCCTCTATACTAGGGTCAAACACTATGATCAAATTTCAAACTAATCCTAGTAGTGTTTATACTACTCTCAAGTCTTCATAAATATATCTAGGGATAATGGTAAACCAATCTATAGATAAGGAATGCTAGGGTTTACTAGATATTTTAAACTTAGTAGTGTGTCAATTCTTGGTAGGAATATTACCCTAATTATCATCCTAACAACAAGGGTTTCTATATTCTAGGAGAAGGCTATACTCAAAGAACTATTAGGGAAGCACATGAATCAAGCAAGATGCATTTATTTAGATAGAACGGATTGGAAGGAAAGTGAATCATAGTCTATTGTGGATGAGATCCTATATTCTAATCCTAGGTGCAAGCTTGCTTGGTACAGTAACATAACCAAGACAATATACTCTCGACCTGTGTCACGATCCGCACCCGGTTTAGGAGCACGAGTGTGTGGGTATGTCCAGCCTACGTCGCAGCATCGGCGGTAGAACGCTGTCAAGGTCTTGATACTATCTAACTAATATCACGCAAGCATCCAATCTCCATTAGGAGGCACGGATGACACAAATAAGATGAACACATACTCAATCACAGGATTACAGCACGATAAGATTTCGAAACAGAAATTCAAAATTTAAACACAACACAAGTCCACAAGTAATATTTTAACTCAATAATATCCAAGAATCATCAAAATGCCGGAGACAAATCCGGTACCAAATAGTCTACTTAAAGAACTAACAATAAATAATAACTCCGGCTAGACCTTCCAGAATCACAACTAAACTACCAAGTCTGCAGCTACTCACTATATGGTCCATAAAGTGTCGGACAGCGGTCCTCTAAGGCATAGTCTGGAAAAATATTTCCAGTCAGGAAGGAGCAAAGCAACACTCTCAAATAACAGTTCCATTAATTGATAATGTCTATAATACAATAAAACATGTCATGCTAGCTACTGAGAAGACAGTGAAATAAATGCAATGGCAATTTAAGAGAGACAGACAATATAAAGAGACAGGTAATAGGCAATATGATACAGTCAGTGCATGTATGGAATTAAAAGAACAAGGAACAGTATCATATACGGGTGATGTAGTATATGATTTAAAATAGGGAACTATAATCTATTCTAAGTGTTTGAAATAGTAGTTTCAAAATGTGATCGGCTTGGGAACATGTACGATAGCTACAGGGCCTGGCTAATCATGGGTGAAGAGCATGATTAACACTTACAATTTTTATACTACAATAAGAGGTTATGATCACATTTCTTACTACTACTTCCCCGCCCCCAACTAGTACTGTGGATCCAACCATGACACGTCACGATACACGAGCAAGTCAAGTCTATCATGTACGATGTCTAAATATACATGTCGTGTACAATGTCAATACGATAATCAAGGTAACATCTCATGACTGCAGATCCAAGCTATACTAGTCCGTGTAGCACAGTGTCAAAGATTCAGATGTAATATTTCATGATTGTTGAATTTATAGAAATTATCAAGAATTGGAAATTATCAGAGAATGTACTTGCCTTGGGTCCTTAGCTGGTAATTATTGGTGTCCTGTTCCAGAGTATCCCCTGGGTAAACCAACAGTCCTATAAACATATCACAAATAAAACCACATTTGCATCAGATGCTACCCTAACATACAGTCTATAAACACTGGCCTCAGGGCCATGCCAGGCAGGGCACTAGTCAACTAGGGTCATCTAGTAGGGATACATATTTAAATAACATCTCATTAACTAATATATATAATTTCCATCCATTACAATAATAGATATATGTATAAATATATACACTTTTAAAATAAATAATACTTGTATATATATATAAACATAATAAATAATACTTGTATATGTATAGTTCATGGAAAGAATACAATACGTATTTATATTGTATACATACAAAAAGGAATTTAACATAATACATATATATCTAAAATATATACCAAATATACGTTTTTATACCAAAGTACGTTTATACATATATATAATCAACATTATCATTTAATATACTAATACTAATACACCAAAATAAATTTATACTAGCATATACTTTTATTAAATAAATGTCATGAAATAAACCTATGTATATATACATATATATATAAAAATTTAAATTAAATACATATACTAATTTCACATTAATTAAATATATAAATACTTTACATTAATTACACTAATAATATAGTGTATATTTTATAAAGCATATTTTATGAAAAAAAATAGTGTACATATAGGTATACAATTAATTAATCATACATACTATAATTATACAATTTATTTAAGTACCTACTATACTTATACAATAATAATAAAATAAATAATATACGTATACATATTTTAAATACATACATACGCTAAAGTATATACACATATATTAAAATACACATTTTTACATTATACTAAAGTATATATATTAAACATAAATTAAATAATTACTATACATATGTGTATATAGTATTAGCTAAATAAATACTATACGTACACACGTATTAATCATAAATTAAATAGATAATATACATTCACATTATTAAATTATACATTACCCTGTATTTTTATACTATACACATTAATTACTATATATACAAATACCTATACATAGTCATATATATACACTAATATATATATTACAAGTTATATACATACATATATACATATATATATATATATATATATACATATATATATATATAGAGAAGGAGGGAGAAGAAGAGGGGAGCCTTACAGTGGTGGAGTGGCTGCCGGCCGGAGTCGCTCGCCGGACTGAGCAGGGAGGCCGGAGTGCAGAGGGGTCGTCGGGTTGTAGGCCAGCAGAGTGGTGGAGATGGAGGCCGGTGGTGATGATCGAGGGGGCGCCGGAGGGAGTTGTGGGGAGCAGCCGGACCTGATGGGGGCCGACGAACGCACGGCCGGAGGAAGCTGTCGCCGGAAACGTCGAGGAAACGCCGGCCAGGGTGAACGAGAGCAGAGGGAGAGCAGTCGGGGACCGCCGGACTGAGCAGGGACCGCCGGGCTGGTCGGAGCAGCGGAGAACGGCAGCGAGGGGGATGGGTGATGGTTGGCGGAGTGATGAAGGGGGAGATGGAGGGAGAGGAGGAGGATGATGTGGGAGAATGGGGAGGAGTTGCAGCCGCCGGGGATGTCGGCCTGGAGCAGCCGCCGTGGGGGATGTCGGCCTGGAGCAGCCGCCGGTGCACAGGGAAATTCGGCTGCCGGGAACAGTATATGGGGGGAAGTTGAGGAACAGTATTCCCCCCCTAACTATTTGAATTCAATATAATTTCAATGAAAAAGAAAACAATAAGGAAGAAGAAGGAAGGAAGAAGGAGAAGAAGAAAGGAAAAGAGAAAAAGAAAAAGAAGGAGGCTACGGTTTGGTGTTGTGGATGGAGGAAAGAGAGAGGTGGGGGAAAACCTAGGTTGTCTAGGGATTAGGGTTGATGTAGACATGTCATTATATAGGATGAGGGGATTTTGATGGAGGGTTGTGATTGACCCTCTAAATGAGTGGCTCAGATTGAACATGAGGGAAATTAATTCATGTAGGAAAAATGCAATTTGGTCCTCAAGTAAATAATCTTTCCATTTGGTCTTGGACAATGGGGTGATGACACCTACAATTGAATAATTGCAACTTGGCCCCTTAAATTTGGGAAATTGCACAAACACATAAAATGACAAAAATTTGGCGGGCGATTCGGGGTCCGGTGTTTTGTAGGGTCAGGGGCGCTGTATGATAGGTACGGGCTTAAATAGCAGGGCACTGGAATTAAATTGGGATTTTCAAAATTAGTTAAAATAGTATCCTCAATTTAAATAGAAATAAATGCAAATTGTGTTCAACAATTAATTAGGAGTACATGGAGCCAAAATCAGTTCAGGTCATCAATACCAATAATGAAGTAGACTCAGAATAGAATATTACCCTAATTTGGGCCGCACGAAAAATAGGTCAAGATTGTCTCCAATTTAAATCGGAACGCACAACGATACAAAATAGGGATTTTAAAATAAACGTCCGCGACGATTTTTGTGCGGCCAGAAATAATGTACAAAGAGCATAATTATGAGTTGCAAAAATAGCAGAATGGAAGGCGGGCATGTCTAGGGCAATATTATAAAATTTGTTGGAAGACAAAAGTCAGGGTAGCGCTCCAAATATCGAAGCAAAGGCAACGCGCAATAATATTAAATAAAATACAGTAATTAATTACAATCTCCAAATATTAAATTCTAGATGAAACAATTAACCTCAAAATTCCATAATTCCGACAGGTGCTCATCTACTGGCTTCTAGGTCAAGTCTACCATCACAAACACAAATGAACACTGCATATAATACTATATTTAATTACACATCACACCTAATTATTTAAATCAAATAATTATCAGGCAATTAATTAATTGTAACTACCATAATATTAAATATTGTAAAAAGTCGAAAATACCCCTGTTTTCGGAATGTGGTAGTGACAAGTCTACCCACCTTAAAAGAATTTCGTCCTCAAAATTTAAAATCATCAAAGTAGCTTTTAATCATACACATTATTATTTCCTCAATTTAAATTTGTCATCCAGAAAATCAGGTTATAATCCACAATATCCTTTCACAAATTTCAAAATTCTAAATTATTTGTATTCCTGAAAAATCCTTGAAATAGAATCAAAGTCCCTTTTTATTAAAATTTTCCTTGAAAGTTTTGAGTTAATAATTCAATACCCGGAATTTAATATCCACTCCTCAAAATACTCAACAATATGATATTTAAGGAGTCTCCAAATGTGACATCCAATTATAAAGTTCTAAAATTCATAACTTGCAATTAAATAAATACATTGCTAAATCTCCCAAAATTTCCAAATTAATAACCAACTTAAACATGTCATAATCTTTCCTGGAATTAATACATCATAAATTCCGTTATGTTAAAATCTTAACCCTTTATTTAAATCAATGTTTATCCTCGATTTTTTTTTTCCTCGATTGTTTTATTTATGTATTTACTACCATCAAAATTAAATTCATCAAATCATATAATCATGAACTACTCCATATTGTTATTTCACAATAATTTTTTCAAAATTCTATAATTATCATATCCCTAAAATCTTCAAATATAAAATCAAATCCCATTATTATCACAATATCATCAAAATTTTAAGTTAATAACGAAATACAAGAATTTAATATTCAATCCTCTAATTGAAATCCAATCAATGCATATTTCTAAAATTGAATCTCATCCCAAAATTTGAATTCAACACTAATCCATTTGTGTTCTTATTCCTCGATTTTTTTTTTCCACATAATATGCAACGATGTAATACTTATGAAACCTCCAATACAATATTCAAGATATAAGTTCATAACTTGCAGTCCAATAAATATATCGATGGCCTTCTTAAATTCCTCAAATTCAATGATAAATTCAATCATTTCATAATCTTCTTAAAATCAATGATTTAACAAACTTCAATTACGCCATATTAAATTCCCAACTCTTTATTTAATTTAATATTTTTCCTTAAAATTTAAGGCACCTTGTCTCTCTTTGTCAAGTCATAACCTCTTCGTTAATCTTTACTACAGTTAAATCCCAATAATCATAGTCAAAAATCTTCCTACATCCATACAACATGCAACCTAAGGGAAATATGTATGATCATGGTGTCTATTGTCATGGTATTGCAGTCTCTGTATCAGGGGTACTACTAACTACATTATAACAAGAATCATGCATACAAGCTACGGTACTAAGGTATCAATCAATCAGAAGACAAAAAGAACATGAGGAAAGAAAAGAAAGAACCTGCTAAGCATATTACTTGCAGTATCTTCTATCTCTAACATAATCATGGGTCAAATGATGCATGTAAAGTTTGATACCTCTATCTCTTTAGGTACCACACTCTACTACAATCATACTCACTGCTAGCTTTCTTACCTACTGCAATAGTTGATACTAGTTATTCTTATCACTCAAGTGCATATCAATTGCAACACACTATACTAAGTACTTCTCTCTCTAATACAACCCTAGATTGACACCCAAGTCAGTTGGCAGTGAGATCTCAATCATGCTCAAGCCAACAGATCCTTACACATGCATCTCATCTACTATATACTAATATTCATCTCTTATCTACCATAAAATTAATCCTTAAAATAATCGTCAATGTTTAACTTCTCGATCAACTAAAAAATAATTGCATATACCTCCTCAAAATCAAATACTCAAATATCGAAAAATTTAATCACTTTTAAAATCTTTATAGCTTTGACCATGTTTATTGAATTTAATTTGAATCCTCAAATTTAATAACATAAAATCTCATCAAACTTATTAGAACTCACTATCACTTGCACTTTCTATAATACCAATACTAATTATAATAACACCTATCATAGAACTATTGCTACAAGGTACTATGCTATGGATATCTCTAGATTAATGCCTAATGCTCCTATGTCCAACTAAGAAACACTTACAACTCATAAGTCACACTCAGTCAAACTAATACAAGACACAACCAAATTTGCAAGTCACTAATTATCATACTAACAAGGAATCCTCAAAGAAAAATAAGCTCAAAAAGGAATTGGATCAAGTACGGAGTGTATCTTTACTGCTAGTAAAGAAAAGAAGCGATGGAACAAAGTCCTGGAATAACGAAAATAGATAAGTCTTGAGATGATACTTTAAGAACCACTTTAAGATACAACCTGATAATCATACACGTTTGTCAGAAATTATGACACATAGAATCCTCGCCACGCCAGTAAGCATAGATGCGATAAACGACAGGTTCCGTAACTAAGGTATGCAACCCTATAATCATGTCATCTAGAATCCTCGCCACGCCAACCGGTATGGCTGCGAGAAACTCTAAATCTCATAACTAAAGTATGTACATCCAAGTTAGGTTCCTACGTTCTCGTCACGACAGCTAATATGGCTGCGATAAACTCTAGGTTCCATAATCAAAGTAGACGTTTTACCTTTCTCACTGTCCTCATCAATATATGTCATCAGATGATACCGTAAATTTTAGCCCGTAAAATTCACCTCGATATGAAATCAAAACTCCACAACGATACCAAGAATTAAAGTTAACAACTGGTCAACAAGAATCAACTCAATATCAATAAGTGAGAACGGACGAAAACAAGGAGGAAGGATTTAAATTTAGAAATTGTAATAAGATTCTCAAGGGGTCGTCCCAGAAATCTCTCAAGAAATTATGATTGAGTATTCGCTCTCGTCCTAGTATCCTATGTCCTATTTTCTATTGCAGGCACGCAGTAGTATAACAAGGATGTCACACTACCACGACATCGCTCTAAATGCGAAGTCTGACCTGCATGGGCCACCACTAAAATGTGTCACGACCCGCACCCGATTTAGGAGCACGAGTGCGTGGGTACGTCCAGCCTACGCCGCAGCATCGGCGGTAGAACGCTGTCAAGGTCTTGATACTATCTAACTAATGTCACGCAAGCATCCAATCTCCATTAGGAGGCACGGATGACACAAATAAGATGAACACATACTCAATCACAGGATTACAGCACGATAAGATTTCGAAACAGAAATTCAAAATTTAAACACAACACAAGTCCACAAGTAATATTCTAACTCAACAATATCCAAGAATCATCAAAATGCCGGAGACAAATCCGGTACCAAATAGTCTACTTAAAGAACTAACAATAAATAATAACTCCGGCTAGACCTTCCAGAATCACAACTAAACTACCAAGTCTGTAGCTACTCACCATATGGTCCATAAAGTGTCGGACAGCGGTCCTCTAAGGCATAGTCTGGAAAAATATTTCCAGTCAGGAAGGAGCAAAGCAACACTCTCAAATAACAGTTCCATTAATTGATAATGTCTATAATACAATAAAACATGTCATGCTAGCTACTGAGAAGACAGTAAAATAAATGCAATGGCAATTTAAGAGAGACAGGCAATATAAAGAGACAGGTAATAGGCAATATGATACAGTCAGTGCATGTATGGAATTAAAAGAACAAGGAACAGTATCATATACGGGTGATGTAGTATATAATTTAAAATAGGGAACTATAATCTATTCTAAGTGTTTGAAATAGTAATTTCAAAATATGATCGGCTTGGGAACATGTACGATAGCTACAGGGACTGGCTAATCATGGGTGAAGAGCATGATTAACACTTACAATTTCTATACTACAATAAGAGGTTATGATCATATTTCTTACTACTACTTTCCCGCCCCCAACTAGTACTGTGGATCCAACCATGACACGTCACGATACACGAGCAAGTCAAGTCTATCATGTACGATGTCTAAATATACATGTCGTGTACAATATCAATACGATAATCAAGGTAACATCTCATGACTGCATATCCAAGCTATACTAGTCCGTGTAGCACAGTGTCAAAGATTCAGATGTAACATTTCATGATTGTTGAATTTATAGAAATTATCAAGAATTGGAAATTATCAGAGAATGTACTTGCCTTGGGTCCTTAGCTGGTAATTATTGGTGTCCTGTTCCAGAGTATCCCCTGGGTAAACCAACAGTCCTATAAACATATCACAAACAAAACCACATTTGCATCAGATGCTACCCTAACATACAGTCTATAAACACTGGCCTCAGGGCCATGCCAGGCAGGACACTAGTCAACTAGGGTCATCTAGTAGGGATACATATTTAAATAACATCTCATTAACTAATATATATAATTTCCATCCATTACAATAATAGATATATGTATAAATATATACACTTTTAAAATAAATAATACTTGTATATATATATAAACATAATAAATAATACTTGTATATGTATAGTTCATGGAAAGAATACAATACGTATTTATATTGTATACATACAAAAAGGAATTTAACATAATACATATATATCTAAAATATATACCAAATATACGTTTTTATACCAAAGTACGTTTATACATATATATAATCAACATTATCATTTAATATACTAATACTAATACACCAAAATAAATTTATACTAGCATATACTTTTATTAAATAAATGTCATGAAATAAACCTATGTATATATACATATATATATACAAATTTAAATTAAATACATATACTAATTTCACATTAATTAAATATATAAATACTTTACATTAATTACACTAATAATATAGTGTATATTTTATAAAGCACATTTTATGAAAAAAAATAGTGTACATATAGGTATACAATTAATTAATCATACATACTATAATTATACAATTTATTTAAGTACCTACTATACTTATACAATAATAATGAAATAAATAATATACGTATACATATTTTAAATATATACATACGCTAAAGTATATACACATATATTAAAATACACATTTTTACATTATACTAAAGTATATATATTAAACATAAATTAAATAATTACTATACATATGTGTATATAGTATTAGCTAAATAAATACTATACGTACACACGTATTAATCATAAATTAAATAGATAATATACATTCACATTATTAAATTATACATTACCCTGTATTTTTATACTATACACATTAATTACTATATATACAAATACCTATACATAGTCATATATATACACTAATATATATATTACAAGTTATATACATACATATATACATATATATATATATATATATATATATACATATATATATATATAGAGAAGGAGGGAGAAGAAGAGGGGAGCCTTACAGTGGTGGAGTGGCTGCCGGCCGGAGTCGCTCGCCGGACTGAGCAGGGAGGCCGGAGTGCAGAGGGGTCGTCGGGTTGTAGGCCAGCAGAGTGGTGGAGATGGAGGCCGGTGGTGATGATCGAGGGGGCGCCGGAGGGAGTTGTGGGGAGCAGCCGGACCTGATGGGGGCCGACGAACGCACGGCCGGAGGAAGCTGTCGCCGGAAACATCGAGGAAACGCCGGCCAGGGTGAACGAGAGCAGAGGGAGAGCAGTCGGGGACCGCCGGACTGAGCAGGGACCGCCGGGCTGGTCGGAGCAGCGGAGAACGGCAGCGAGGGGGATGGGTGATGGTTGGCGGAGTGATGAAGGGGGAGATGGAGGGAGAGGAGGAGGATGATGTGGGAGAATGGGGAGGAGTTGCAGCCGCCGGGGATGTCGGCCTGGAGCAGCCGCCGTAGGGGATGTCGGCCTGGAGCAGCCGCCGGTGCACAGGAAAATTCGGCTGCCGGGAACAGTATATGGGGGGAAGTTGAGGAACAGTATTCCCCCCCTAACTATTTGAATTCAATATAATTTCAATGAAAAAGAAAACAATAAGGAAGAAGAAGGAAGGAAGAAGGAGAAGAAGAAAGGAAAAGAGAAAAAGAAAAAGAAGGAGGCTACGGTTTGGTGTTGTGGATGGAGGAAAGAGAGAGGTGGGGGAAAACCTAGGTTGTCTAGGGATTAGGGTTGATGTAGACATGTCATTATATAGGATGAGGGGATTTTGATGGAGGGTTGTGATTGACCCTCTAAATGAGTGGCTCAGATTGAACATGAGGAAAATTAATTCATGTAGGAAAAATGCAATTTGGTCCTCATGTAAATAATCTTTCCATTTGGTCTTGGACAATGGGGTGATGACACCTACAATTGAATAATTGCAACTTAGCCCCTTAAATTTGAGAAATTGCACAAACACATAAAATGACGAAAATTTGGCGGGCGATTCGGGGTCCGGTGTTTTGTAGGGTCAGGGGCGCTGTATGATAGGTACGGGCTTAAATAGCAGGGCACTGGAATTAAATTGGGATTTTCAAAATCAGTTAAAATAGTATCCTCAATTTAAATAGAAATAAATGTAAATTGTGTTCAACAATTAATTAGGAGTACATGGAGCCAAAATCAGTTCAGGTCATCAATACCAATAATGAAGTAGACTCAGAATAGAATATTACCCTAATTTGGGCCGCACGAAAAATAGGTCAAGATTGTCTCCAATTTAAATCGGAACGCACAACGATACAAAATAGGGATTTTAAAATAAACGTCCGCGACGATTTTTGTGCGGCCAGAAATAATATACAAAGAGCATAATTATGAGTTGCAAAAATAGCAGAATGGAAGGCGGGCATGTCTAGGGCAAGATTGTAAAATTTGTTGGAAGACAAAAGTCAGGGTAGCGCTCCAAATATCGAAGCAAAGGCAACGCGCAATAATATTAAATAAAATACAGTAATTAATTACAATCTCCAAATATTAAATTCTAGATGAAACAATTAACCTCAAAATTCCATAATTCCGACAGGTGCTCATCTACTGGCTTCTAGGTCAAGTCTACCATCACAAACACAAATGAACACTGCATATAATACTATATTTAATTACACATCACACCTAATTATTTAAATCAAATAATTATCAGGCAATTAATTAATTGTAACTACCATAATATTAAATATTGTAAAAAGTCGAAAATACCTCTGTTTTCGGAATGTGGTAGTGACAACCTGCATGGGCCATCACTAAAAATATGTCACGCCCCAGTCCCAAAACACGTAGGACTAGGACACGTAAGCATGCCATCCGCATGGATATGGCAACTCCAATATATGGAAACCTAATCACATGTATACGCTGTAATATGAACAATAATCCACAAGTGGTACATATGTCACAAGTCACAGGGTATAGTCTAAATCTCATCCACAGAAAATCAAATATAAATAATTAACCAATATCTATGAAACTAGATCTCAATATAAAGTATCTCAAGATGACAGTCGGATAGAAACAAATCCACTGCCGAACTAGAATATAAAAGCAAACACAATATAGGTACATCACCAATAATCACGAGGCTCGAAGGAAAGACCTCCTCGAATATAAGCAACCAGCCCGGATCTGCGCTCCTGCGAATACTCATGAACATCTACACCTGGCAAGGTACCAGGTCTTCAGAGGGACATAACAAGATACATAGAAGTATGCCAATAAAGTACTGAAATAAATATCCAATGGGACGCCTAACCGTCTATGTGAATGCAGTTTGAGAACAACTTTCTAACAAGTGGGCTATCTGGCCATAAAATGGGATTGGCATGATTCTCTCGGAGAATCAGGGGCCTACAAAGTATGTCATCTTTTGAACGACAGAGGCCACCAAGTAGTATAGGGGTTATCACGACCGTGTATCTCCGGCGGAGCGTACGGGTTACATAAAAGAAAAGTGCAAAGGAGCCCAAATGCGGTACTTATTGTTCTCCCCACCCCATGCTCTAAGCATGTCACATCCATGACACAATTTGGTTCATTGCCTACCTTTAGTATAATAGCCCAACCCTGCAACCAAACAAGGACAAAGATTGGACCACAGTACTACAATAGGCTATATCCCTAGACTACTAATAACTGCTAAGTCTTCTAGCATACAAAGTTTCTAACAGTAGTTATCCCTAACGTACGGCCCATACGTACATGAGGCCAGACCTGTCACGTAGTCCGTGATCTATATGAGACTCACACTCGTGTAATAGCTGTGTCACGGCCAATGAAACCTAATGATGATTCATGATAATGGGGCGGTCTCATAAGCAAGGTCAATGCATATACATAATAAAAACAAATCACGACGACACCGTCGTTGCACCCAAGTTCCCTTGGACGCGCAGTTTATATAGCAGTTAAAATATATGAACTAAAGACAGAAAATAAAGATGCATGCAACATATAGAATATGAATAACAGTATAATGACAAGGTATACTTGTCTGGCAAGAAAGTTACAAAATATAACGTCCAGATGTCAAACACCAAGGGTCAGAAACTACGACCTCAGAATGAACGTCTCTGGATGCTGAAATAAACATCACCAATGTTTTCAAAATAAGCGAAATAGCTAGAAAATACTACCCTTTCGTCCAATTTGGACACAGGGGCAAAACAGTAATTTTGGGTCAAAGTGAGGTCCACCGGTGGCCCACTTTGTACCGAAAAGCGTGCCAGGGGTAACGGTCTTTAAATGGAACAAATTATGGGTCAAACGAACTCTAAAAGTCAGTACGAACTCAAGGTATGTCCAAATGTGGATTCCGGTGAGCCGAACATAATTTTGCCTAAAAAGTCAACCGTAGGACCCGCCAATTAGCGACTTGGTCAACTGTCTCAGAATTGCATAAAAATTGGATCACAAGACCAGCGCATTACCACGAGTTCAGTGGCGCAAGTTTTGTCGTATTCTGACGAGCGTGCACTAAATGCGTAGGGCTTTTACAAAAGTTGCAACACTGGAAAATTTTGCGGATACGGGCTGATTTCGACGCGCACACGTGTCCAAATCAGTTTTCGCGAAAGCCCACATATCCGGGTATACCGCGCGCACCATTTGGTACACTCGGTACGCGATGGGTGGTCCCGTTTGGCGGGGCGCGCTCTGTATCATAATTTCTTAAATTTGGGAAAAAGTAGGTTTTCGGGATTTTCTAACTAATTTAATTCAACACACAGCAATTAATAAATAATTATATTTGACAGAAAATAAACTAGGTCAAGTGGTCTTCGCATACCAAAAAGAAAAACCGAATTTGGATCTCTGTG
Source organism: Iris macrosiphon (assembly GCA_036927795.1). Taxonomy (NCBI): domain Eukaryota; kingdom Viridiplantae; phylum Streptophyta; class Magnoliopsida; order Asparagales; family Iridaceae; genus Iris; species Iris macrosiphon. The sequence continues at coordinate 31,762,402 of JAYESA010000004.1, read as the reverse complement.
GTGGGAGATACGAATCCATGAACATAGGTAGTTACCGCAGTTTTCTGCGATACCCAAAAGTTATCATTTTTGCCAACTTGGTCGCTGTTTTTGCCTAGGTTTACGTGCTGTTCGAGGTCAACTAACATACATATATGGAAGGGAGTTAAGTTGTGAATATACCGGTGAAGACGGGGTCAAGTTTGATCGAGCGAGGGCACAAGAAACAGAGCGTGAACACATGTACACTGCAGTTTAAACTACTATCGCGGGGTGCGCAGTTGTTCGCGGTCGGCCGAGCGGACGTGGTGGTCGCAGGGCGGATCTGGCGGTCCAGGCGGCGTGGTGTCTCGGCGGGGGGTCAAGATGGAGAAGAGATAGTTTAGGGTTAGGGTTTTGGTCATCGTATATGCATATCTATATATAGCAGCGGGGTGTGGGTTATTTTGCTGCTGTTGATGATTATTTCTTAGCGGGTCTTAACGGGTTAGGGAGTAGTGGGTTGCGGGTTAGAGTTAGGAAATGGGTTTTGATCCACTTAGAATTTTATTTTATTTTTTTTTCTAATTTCTTTCTTTTTCTTATTATTCTTTTATTCCTTTTCTATTTTCTTTTTTTTTTCTAATTTCTAATTCTTTATATATATATATATATATATATATATATATAATTCTTAAAATTATATTAGTGAATACCATTAAGCTAGCAACTGTCCAAAGGGTCTTCTACATAGAATAAATTAGAAAAAATTTATAATGGCTTCATAATTCCCCCAAATGCACAAACACCTAAAATAAAAAATTAAATAAATTCTATTTCTCCTAATTAGCTCATAATTACTATAATTCAATTAAATAATTAATTAAAATTATTAATATGGTTTTTAGAATTAGGGGTTTTACAATGGGGTCTCGTTGCACAAGGCAAAGGTAGCATGCAAGGGTCTGAATATAAGCAATATTTCAGTTCCATATTCTAACACAAGCAGTACAAGTTGGGATTATTCCCTTAACTAGGTGCATTGTATTCTTATTAGCATGCAGGGGGTGATTCACCTAGCGACTATCATGTATCGTTTCATATTTTAAGTGTGCTGGCTAAGCAAAGACAAGTTCACTGTAACCACCCACCTTAGCGATAATTCGCCTCGGTTGAGCGATACGTCAAGCGAGCCTCTGAAAGCCTAAGCCGAACTCCTGGAGAGACAAGTCTGGATATCCTTCGCCTCAAACGAGTACTCTCGCCTGAGCAAAGCGGGTCGAGATATTGCACTTTTGCCATTTTGAATCGACAGTCCGCTTGAGCAGAACGGGGTATTACATCATACACCACTCAGAAAAAGTCTCATCCTCGAGACTTACTAAGGGCAGGTCGTACTATCGCATTGTGGAATCTATCCCAAGCGTAGTAATCGGTACCACTAAATCCATTTGAACACAATCCCCTACTCGATCCTTACGTCGTATCGCGTGTATGCAGAGTCAGTCTTATTTGCGCCTTAGTGGGGGACATGTTGCTTAACACGTGGTACGTTTCAATCGATTTTGTATAGGGCTGAGGCAACTTATACAAGTCGTTGTACTTGTTCAGGTGGATATTCATTTGCACTAGCATTTGAGATCAGCATATCGCGAGTCTGGATCGTGCACGAATTCGAAACGTCCTTCAAACACATGCATTTCAACCAACTTAGCGATAGCGAAGTCTTAGCACTCGAGTTTCGCATTTCTTAAGTCTTGGATCGTGCACACATTCAAGGCATCCCTCAAATGCATCCATTCAACCAAACTTAGAGGTAGTAAAATCGGACAAGCTACTTTTACGAAAATCTCATGGGTTCTCCTCTTCATGAATCACATGATACTTTCGATAGGGTCAATCCAGTTCCATATCATTTTTTATTCCAACTCAATCAAGTAATTGCACATCCGTTAAGCACGATCTATTCGATTTATCGACTAGCATTCATTCGTTCGGGCCAAACTTAGCACTCGCTATCGTTTCCAAGTCTAACCCTAAGTCTTGTTGCCCCAGTTGTATAACTTGTTCAAGCAATATGGTAAAGTCGGTAACACAGGTTCATTCACTCGGCACAAGGTCATCTGCCTAATTACTAGGTCAGCTCACAAGGTTATAGGTACAGGTTAAAGCATACGAGGAATCGTACAAATTTGTTGCACGATGCTCGCCCCCATTCCTAGGGGCAAACCATTATTCATTTGTACGGGGTGTTCTATCCAAACTCGTTTCACTCAGATTTCTAAACATCGAGCACTGATTATGTAAAACCCCTAATTTTTTTAAACCGTATTAATTATTTAATTTATTTATAGCATTTATTAGCTAATTACAAGTAATAGAATTTTTATTTATTTATTTATTTTTGAGGTGATTGTGCATCTAGGGGATTTTATGGAGCAATTATAAAATTTTCCTAATTATTTCTATGTAGGATACCCTGTGGATAATTGATAGCTTAATGGTATGCATGTCACGCCCCAGTCCCAAAATAACAAGGGACTAGACACGTGGCAATGGCCAGCAGCACACACCGATGGACAAACCCAATTTAATGGAACCATCGGGGCATGCTTAAGCTGTATTACAACAGTCCGGTCTACTAAAACAACATGTTAAAACTAATCTCATCCACAGAGGAATAAAGCAAATCAACAAAAGGAAAATAAAACATCAACAATAACATCAAATCACAAGTAATGTAATCGGGGAACAACCCGATAATCAAGTCTGATACAATTTGTTCTTTTAAACAAGAAGGAAAATAACATCACTAACTGAGTATGGAAGAGCATATACTCAGAGAAATCCATGGCAATAACCTAGTCCTTGGTTCCTGGTTCTGCTTCAGTGCCTGCTCCTGAACCTGTTTCTGCTCCTGCTAAAACACCTGTCCTGTAAACCTCAGAGTGGATCTCCTCTGCTAAACCTGGGGACATAATCCATTCCAGGTCCTCAGGGGACATAGCAAGGTACATAAATCACAAGCCAAAAGTAATACAGTAAAATAGAGAATGAAATAAGCAGGGTAACTACATAACCATCTATGTGAAAAATGAAACTGAGAGCAACACTAGTACTCAGGCCGAGACCGCTACAAGCTCTGTGTCGGGGAGCCGGTAGCAGTAAATAACTAGTAGTGGGTCAAGCTCGGGCTTAGAGTCTTGAGCACCGCAATAATAGGGATTTTATATATATATATCAGCCTGTAGCCTGTGTGTCTCTCCCCACCCAATGTAATCACACGTCTCATGTTCATAATGTCTTATGTCCATGTCACGTGAGATCAGAGCTAATGCAATAAGTCATAATCTAAGAATATACTGTCTATGTCCATCCTGTATCCTACACAGAATCACCTTGAATATCTCAGGAAGATTCTGTCAATGTATGGTGTCAAGTATCCTAGGTATACGTACTTGATAATGCAAGTACGAGAATGTAAATGTCACGTTAACCATTTCTAGGTGACGTTGCACAACCCCGCGTACGGTGTTGGTACCCGACTATGATCGGACGCTAAGCAAGTCACACGGCCCTAGGGTTGAGCATGTACAAAATGTATATAAAGTCAAAGGAACAAATATTAAGAACTGCAGAGATTGGCAAGGTACACTTGCCTGAGTTTCCAGCTCCAATTGTAGCTCTGTCAGTAGCAGGACTTGCAAGCAGTATTCCGGTTGCTGAAACAAACATCACTATCAGATCCAGAACATATCAATCAGCTAGAAATGCCTGTCCTTGAGTCCAATTTGGAGACAAGGACAGAAACGACAGTTTCGGGGTCAAAGCGGGGTCCAAATGTGGGCCGCTTTGCACCGAAAAACGCGTCAGGGTCAAAGGTCTCCAATTCAGTCCAACTTAGTGTCAACAGGTCAGGAACGATGATACGAACCCAACGGAACTTCCAGAATTGGATTTCGATGAGCCATTCTCAAAATCGTCCGTCGAGTGGAGCCTGTGGGGCCCACGACACGCGATTTTGTCAACGTTCTCAGAATCGGACCAAACTTGGCTCACAGGACCAGTGTATTGCTACGAGTCCGATGGCGCAAGTTTCGTCTCGATCCGACGTGTGTACACTAAGTTACAGCGATAACTAGAAAAGTCGAATACGGGCCGTTGTCCGCGGATACGCATTGATTCCGGTGTGCACGCACATCCGAATCAGCTTCTGCGAAATCTTGCACGTCCGTATCAACGACGCGCACATATCGATAAAGACCGCACGCGACCAAGTCGTCCCGTTTGGCGGGGCGTACTCAGTTCCGGGGTAAAACAGGGCTAAGTTTTTCCTGTTTTTGGATCGCGGTATGCGATCACCACAGGACGCGATACCCCGAGCGGTTTGTCCGGGCACCGAGAGGGTCATGCAGGCTACGCGATACAATTTACGGAATTGAATTCCGAGCTACGAGCAAGAAGTTACGGATACCTGAAGTGGGTTCCAGAAAACCGAATCCTCGTGTCCTGTGTCCTGGACACTGTGTCCGACACAAAACACAGAAACTAGGGTTTACTGTCCTGTATCCGCGGCTCGCCGGAGTCGGCCTGGGTGCGGGCGGAGGTGGCGCCGGTGCTATCAGTGCCGGCCGGAGGAGTCGACGACTGAAGTGGGGCCGGCGCGGGTCCGCGAGGAGAGAGGCGACTGGGGTCTGACGGCGAGGCCGGTCGTCGAGGGCGGCGTTCTGTGGAGGATGACGGCTGGGCTCTCGGCGGAGGAGAGGGAGGCCAAGGGAGGAAGAGGGGAGTGGTGCTGGACGTTGGGCGACTGCGAGAGGCTCGGCCGAGGCACTGGAGAGGATGGCCGGAGAGCGGGGCTGGTGGCAAGGTCCGGTCGAGCAGCAGGTGAGGAGTCGTCGGTTTTTAGGGTTCCGGCGGGAGGAGCTATGGGTTTAAATAGGGAGGAGGAAGGGAGATAGGCCGTCGGCGGTTGAGGAAGAGGAAGGGGAGGAGGCCGAAGGTTGAAGGAAGATGAAGTGGGAGAGTCGATGCCGGTTACACGGCGGCCGGAGTTGAAACGGCGCCGGAAAGTCGGGTGAGCGGCTGGAGGAAGGGGAAGAAACTTCGGGTCGGGTTCTCAGGGGTGTGGGTCGGGTTGCAGGTTGGGTGGACCCGCCCGACCCGCTAGGCTCGACGGGTTGGGCCGGCCTGCGGGCCGCGGTTGGGCCGGCTGTTGTGGGCTGGGAATTAGGGTTAGGTTAAATTAAAAAATAAATAAATATCTAATTAATTTAATAAATAAGTAAATTAATAATAATAGTTTTTAGGTGTTTAAAAATCCATCCGGGGTCCAATAAATTCCCAGAAAAATATCCCATGCTCGGTTTTCTATTTTATACCATAAAATATATTTTTCATAATAATTTAATAATATTTATTATCATTTAAAAATCCTTTAATAATTAAAACACCTGATTTAAATTACAGAAAATCTAAGATAATTCCAGAAAATTCCAGATAAATTATAAAAATCCAAATTAAAATTCTCTTGAAGATTAGGGGGATTACAATACACTAATATAATTTTTAGAAATTCTATATATATATATATATATATATATATATATATATATATATACACACACACACACACATATATATAGTTTAAATAGAAAAGAAAAATAGAAAAAGAAAAGAAAATAGAATTTAAAATAGATTAGAAATGAAAAGGATAAAGAAAGAAAAAGAAATGAAAGAAATGTTAATGGATTAAACCCAAACCCTATAGCCCTATCCCCTACCCGACCCTAAGACCTAAACCCACCCACTAGCAAATAAGCAGCAGCAGCTGCACCCCTCCCCAGCGACCCGCTGAGCCGAGACCCCCATCCGCTCTTCTATATATATACTCCTTCATAAAACCCTAAACCTAGATAATTCCTCTAACCCTTTAACCAGACCGCCGCATCCAGAGCCAGCCCCGACGCCGACCAGAGCCGCCCCGCGACCCCCGCGTCGTCGTTCGAGCAACCCCGCGACAGCAGATTTGAACAGCAACTTACCTGTGTTCATGCCTCATTTTCCGTGCCACCGCTCGACCAAACTCGACCCCGCTTTCACCGGTATGTTCACCACCTAACCCCCTTCCATATATATGTGTTAGTTTACCTCGATCAGCGCATAAACCTGGGCAAAAATAGCGATCAAGTTGGCAAAAAATGACAACTTTTGGGATCGTAGAAAACTGCGGTAACTACCTATGTCCACAGAGATCCGAATTCGATTTTTCTTTTTGGTATGTGAAGACTACCTAACCTAGATTATTTTCTGTTAATCACATTATTTTATTTGATGTTGTATGCTGAAATAAATTAGGTTAAAAATTTAGAAAAACTTGTTTTTAAAATATTAAAACTTGTGATACGGAGCACGTCCCACCAAACGGGACCGCCGCGTCGTGTACCAAGTACACCAAAAGGCACGCATGGTATATCCAGACGTGTGGAATTTCGCAGAAACTGATATGGACTCGTGTGCGCGTCGAAATTATCCCGTATCCGCAAAAAATTTCCATATCATGACTTTTGCAAAATATTGCACCATTTAGTGTACGCTAGTCAAAACGCGAGGAAACTTACGCCATTAGATTCATGGCATCACACTGGTCCTATGATCCAAGTTTCACGCAATTCTGAGATAATTGACCAAACTGCCTATTTGCGGGCCCCACGGTTGATATTTTTGGGCGAATATGTGTTCGGCTCACCGGAATCCAAAATTGGACGTACCGTTGAGTTTGTACTGACATTTAGAGTTTGTTTGACCTATAATTTTATCCCATTTAGAGACCTTTACCCCTGGCACACTTTTCGGTGTAAAGTGGGCCACATGTGGACCCCACTTTGATCCAAAATTACCATTTTGCCCCTATGTCCAAATTGGACGAAATGGTAGTATTTTTTAGCTATCTCGCTTATTCTGGAAATGTTGGTAATATTTATTTTAGCATCCGGAGACGTTCATTTTGAGACCGTAGTCTCTGATCCTGTGTGCTTGACTCCTGGACGTTACACCTTGCAGCTTTCTTACCAGGCAAGATACCTTGCCAAATTGTTTACAGTACTTTGAATGCTTATTATATTTCTGTATATTTATTGCATTTCTGTATATTCATTGCATGTGTAGTTTCTTTTAGTCATTACTATATATTAGATATGTTGACACACACATGACACTTAGTATCATGAGAGGACAATCAGTAGGCGTATGGGCTTTAACCACTCTGGTAAACCGTAGTATTTAGCTCGCACTACGGGAGTGTGCCACGCTGGTCTCTACCCCCGAGGTATGTCAATTTATGTAGAGTCGCGCTGGTCGCTACCCCCGAGGTATGTCGATTTCTGATGTTCTAGACGGGTGTATGAGTTGTGAGGCTTAGATCGAGTAGCCTACCCTTGCCCATACATCAAAAAGTTGTCCTTATTTATATTTATATAAATTGTATTGTACATCGTACTTATATATTTTTAAACATTATGCATGTTTACTGTATTCAAATTGACTTGCTTCTATGTATCTTGTTACGTCCCTCTGAGGACCTGGTCCCTTTCCAGGTGTAGATGTTCATGACTATTCGCAGGAGCACGGATCATGACTTACCACTTATCTCTTCCGAGGAGGTCTTACCTTCGGAGCATCTTTGATTATCTCTAGCGATGGATCGCTTAGCTGATACCTTTATATTATCTTATTTATATTGGAGATTTATCCTTCTCCCTCATTTTAGTATTGATATAGTCATTGGTAGTAGATTTGTCTCCACCCGACTATTAGTTTTGGATTATTCAGACTTATTATTCTAGTTTAATTATTTTCTTTTGTGACTTGTTGTGTGGATGAGATTTAGTATATCTGTGACTTGTGACCATATATATATATATCACATGTGAGTTTATATTCATATTACAGCGTATATGTGTATTATGGTATCCATATATTGGAGTTATCATATACATACGGCTGGCATGCTTACGTGTTCCTAGTCCTACATATTTTGGGACTGGGGCATGACATATTTTTGTGGTGGCCCATGTAGGTCGAGAATACATTGTCTCGGTTACGTTACTGTATCGAGCAAGCCTGCGCATAGGATTAGAATATAGGATCTCATCCACTTAATTATCACCGTCCTTGATTTTATTTGGCAATCTTATTTGACTGCTTGCACTGCATCTTGCTTGATCCCTTCTCAACGTCAATCTTCTCTCGTGCTTGATAGAGGTTAGGAAGATGACTTGTACTAGGTATATACCCTCTAGTATTCAATAACACTATTAGTTAAATTATTGTAAGTTGGATAGTATGTCTCATAACCTAGTAACACATAGTCATATTGCCCCATTAATAAAGTATAATTGAATGATGCTAACTATAGGCTTGCATAAGAAGAAAGTGTTTATTTAGACTATAGAACTTTAGTGTTTATCTAGACTGTAGAACTTAGAGGCCCAGACACCAATTTGGTTGACTTTAGACTTAGACAAAAAATTAGTATGGCAACTGTAGAGACACAACACCGATCTTCTTGGTGAACTTAGATTATTCTGTACCTTCCTCCATCATAATCAAGCGTACTTATATTTTTACTACCTCGACTTATGCTGCTATTATAGCCTAGTTTTGCAAGCTTATTCTTTTATTTAGCTTGTTCATGACATATGTATTATTGGGGGCCCACACTAATACATGGTCTAAATCAGAATCGGTGTATTATGATCTGATCAACCGTAGTGCACTTGGTTCGCTCTTTGTATCACTACTTTATGTGGATTGAGACATAGTTGACTCAACTTGTTAGACGGATATACTTGCCCTCTAGACTGGTTAGAGCATATCATGTCAGGTACATAACTGTTCTGATGTGAACATGTGAATAGGAATTTACCCAAAATAAGATTTTAATCCACAACTGCCTTGGCAACTCCCTTTCAAATTCTCTAATCCCTTTTGATTCCGTACTTGTATTCTATCACCTCCTCCTTGAACTCTTTATTATTGTTCTCCGTCTTCCCCTATTTCGGAAAGACGAACGTTCATGCTTAGTATAAGTTGATACACGGATAGTACCAAATATACCCCATAGGCCAAGCACTCATGGTGACAAATAAGGAGCACAGACACAGGAAGTCATAGATACATGTACGACCTTTAGTTATATTTGTCATTGCATACTCATGACCCCCCTTTATGACACGGGATTTTAGGTGCCTAGTAGACATAGAATTATATATAAGGTATAAACCCCCTGATTTTTCAGGATTTTAAAATGGATTTTTCAGAAATTTTCTGGAATTTTCGATAATTTTCTGTAATTAAAAATAAGGTATTTTCGGCATTAAATAAAATTAAATATTTTTAAAATATATTAAAATATTATGAAAATAATATTTTTAGGTGTAAAATGAAATATTGGACTTAGGGTAATTTTTTTGGAATTTATTGGACCCTGAAAATATTTTTAAAAGTCCCAAAACCCTATTTTTTATTTAAACCAAATAAACCAGGTTGAACCGGGCTCAAACCGGTCTGAACCGGGCTGAACCCGGTCCAACCAAACCGGACCGAACCGCCCCTAGACCCTAATGGGTCGGATCCGGCCAACCCGATCCGTTCCTCTCACCGCACGACCCCTCTCCCCCGCGCCCCGCTCGGCCCGCAACCGTCCGCCCGCGTCGTCCGGCCCCGCTCCGCTCCGCCCGGCCACGCCTCCCCCTCGTCCCCGCCTTCCCCACCACGTCGCCCCTCGGCTCCGCCTCCCCCGCCGCGACCTCCTCTCCTCCGCCCTATAAATTCTCCCTCGATCTTCCCCTCCGCCACCTAAAACCCCATCAACGCCGCCCTCTCCCCCCTGACCAGCCTCCGCCGAAGCCGCACCGCCCTCGCCAGCCTCCGCCCGCCTCCTCCGGCGGCTCCCACCAGCACCAGCAGCGGCATCGCCCCGGCCGCCCGAGCCCCCAGTGACGCCTCCCCGCGCTCCACCGCCTCCGGCGACGCCGCCCCGAAGCCGCTAGGGCCGCCTCCGCCTCCCTCCGGCCGCCGCAGCCCCGAGTAACCCGTCGGAACCCTAACCCTAACCCTAGCTTCGTGTCGTGTCTCGTGTCGTCTCACGGACACGAGAATTTGGTCTTTTTGGAGCCCTATTCAGGTAGTCTTTTCTCTCTCCTCGCTGTCCCATTTTCTGTTCCGTCTGTTGCAACGCGTAGCCTGCGTGACCCTCTCGATGCCCGTACAACCCGCTAGGTGTGTTGTGTCCTGTGGCGATCGCAAACTGCGATCCAAAAACAGGAAAAATAATGCCCTGTTTTACCCCGGAACTGAGTGCGTTCCACCAAACGGGACGACTTGGTCGCGTGCGGTCTTCACCGAAACGTGCGCGCCGTTGATACGGGCGTGCAAGATTTCGCAGAAGTTGATTTGGATGTGCGTGCACACCGGAATCAACGCGTATCCACCGACAACGTCCCATATCCGCCCGTTCTGAATCTTGTCGTAACTTCGTGTACACACGTCGGATCAAAACGAAACTTGTGCCATCGAACTCGTAGCAATACGCTGGTCCTGTGACCCAAGTTTGGTTCAATTCTGAGAACGTTGACAAAATCGCGTATCGTGGGCCCCACAGGCTCCACTTGACGAACGATTTTGTGATCGGCTCATCGGAATCCAATTTTGGAAGTTTCGTTGGGTTCGTATCATCGTTCTGGACCTGTTGACACTAAGTTTGACGAATTTGGAGAACTTTGTTCCTGACACATTTTTCGGTGCGAAGCGGGCCACATGTGGACCCCACTTTGACCCGAAATTGTCATTTTTGCCCTTGTCTCCAAATTGGACTCAAGGACAGGCATTTTTAGCTATTTGATATTTTCTGAATCTGATGATAATGTTTGTTTCAGCATCCGAAGACATTCATGGAGATTTCACGAATACCAGAATAGCAGTTGGAAATCAAACACCAGGCAAGTGTACCTTGCCAACTTGCAGTGATTCCTATTATAGTACTTGCTTGAGTTCTTTGTACATACATATATAATCTTGATATAAATGTTCAACCTAGGACCGAGTGACTTTACTTAGCGTCCGATTAATAGCCGGGTGCCAACACCGTACGCGGAGTTGTGTAACATCAACTAGACATGAATACCGAGACCCTATACATTCTCGTGCTTGCATTATTAAGTACGTTATGCCCAGGATACCTGACACTATGCATGAGACAGAATCTTCCTGAAATATTCAAGGTGATTTTGCATAGGCTACAGGATTTGTGACATAGACATTATATTTATAGCTATCATATGACTTGCTGTATTAGTAATGATCTTGCGTGACATGGACATGAGGCCTCGTGGACATGAGACATGTGATTACATTGGGTGGGGAGAGACACACAGGCTACCGGCTGATTATATATATAAAACCTCTATTATTGTGAGGCTCAAGACTCTAAACCCGAGCTTGGCCCATTACGTGTTATTACTGCTACCGGCTCCCCGACACAGAGCTTGTAGTGGTTTCAGCCTGAGTTCTAGTGATGCTCTCAGCTTGCATATCACTTAGCTGGTTACATAGTTTACCCTATTGTTCATTTATTGCTGCACTGCATTTATTTTGGCATAAGTTATCTTGTACCTTGCTATGTCCCCTGAGGACCTGGATCTGGATTATGTCCTCAGGGTTAGCAGAAGATATCTATTCTGGGGTGTACGGAATAGGAGCACTTCTCAGAGCAGTACCAGAACCTGAGGACGAGATCGTGCCAGAGGACTTCTCCTGAGTATCGGCTTTATATACTCAATTATTTCTGTTTCTAGTCATTCCTTTATTTTCTGTCTATTGTATTTATGTATCAGACTTATTCTCGGATTGTTCCCCGAGACACTTTTATTGAGATATGTTAGATTTTATTTATTTTTATTTATTTTGGCTTTTGATCTGTGTTTATATTCTGTGGATGAGATTAGAATAGAATGTGACTTGTATCATCGGACCTATTTATTGTTGTACTACAGCTTAAGTACGCCCTGATGGATCCATTAAATTAGGTTTATCCATCGGTGCGTGCTGCTGGTCATTGCCACATGTCCAGTCCCTCGGTATTTTGGGACTGGGGCGTGACATAAGGTAGTTTAGTAGTTATGAGGATGTGTTGATATACTAACTAGATGGCATATCCACGAAGCTAATAGATGACGTGAGTAGCAGTAGTAGTATTCTCCTCCTATCACCATCTCGCCCCCTTGGGTGGCTCATCTTCTTTTCACTATCCATTCCTTATCTCGTGCTTAATTCTCCCTATCGTAGTTACATCTTTTCGTGCCATCATGAATTGTTGGTTTACTTCGACCCTACCCTTAGTTTTGTTAGTTAAAACGTAAATGTGTTAGTAATGATTAATAACTAAAGGAAGAGTTCTTAATAATAACCCTTATGTATATGTCCTATAGCAATATCTGTATCCTCCTATTATTTTAAAAACCATATATAACATCCCTTAGGCTAATAGAAATTTGTTAGACTATTTGAATTAGTTCATACTTCCAATAGTTTTATAAAGATTAGTCAAGACCAAAATTATTGCCCTAAAACTTAGACTATGCCTAGGAAAGAGTTGAAGGCACTTGTTACGAACTGACAACTATGACAAATCGCTGGCAAAGTAGTGACAACTGCAGCTAGACCGTTGTAGTAGAGTAGTCGAAGTATTTGCAGACATATTGGTCAGGTGGCATGGCAATATTAGACTACGATACTTGACCGTTACAAAGAAAAAGCATGGTTGTGAGATTCAAGACAAGTACCCCAAGATTCTTGACCCAATAAATATATCCGTCTTACAACTTAGACAATAGCCTCAAGAGATTGTGACTACTAGTAGAACTCTTGTAAGTTGGGTAGTGTAGATGAGTTAGAAGTGGAATAATGTATGGACAATAAATGAGAAAGTGTTAGAATGACAGACATGACTTTTAGGAAGCACTGCTAGACAACAATGAAGTATAATAGCTATAGTGATTTATTATGAATATGGATTAGTGTCAATTTCGAGGATAAAATTTTTGTAAGTTGGGTAGAATGTAAAACCCCTAATTTTTTTAAACCGTATTAATTATTTAATTAATTATTTAATTTATTTATAGCATTTATTAGCTAATTATAAGTAATAGCTATTTTTTTCGAGGTGATTGTGCATCTAGGGGATTTTATGGAGCAATTATAAATTTTTCCTAATTATTTTCATGTAGGAGACCCTGTGGACAGTTGATAGCTTAATGGTATGCACTAATATAATTTCTAGAAATTCTATGTATATATATATATATATATATATATATATATATATATATATATATATAGTTTAAATAGAAAAGAAAAATAGAAAAAGAAAAGAAAATAGAATTTAAAATAGATTAGAAATGAAAAGGATAAAGAAAGAAAAATAAATGTTAATGGTTTAAACCCAAACCCTATAGCCCTGTCCCCTACCCGACCCTAAGACCTAAACCCACCCGCTAGCAAATAAGCAGCAGCGGCTGCACCCCTCCCCAGCGACCCGCTGAGCTGAGACCCCCATCCGCTCTTCTATATATATACTCCTTCATAAAACCCTAAACCTAGATCATTCCTCCAACCCTGCGACCAGACCGCCGCGTCCAGAGCGATCCCCGACCAGAGCCGCCGGAGCCGCCCCGTGACCCCCGTGTCACCGTTCGAGCAACCCCGCGACAGCAGATTTGAACAGCAACTTACCTGTGTTCACGCCTCGTTTCCCGCGCTACCGCTCGACCAAACTCAACCCCGCTTTCACCGGTATATTCATGAACTAACCCCCTTCCATATCTGTGTGTTAGTTTACCTCGAACAACGCGTAAACCTATGTTCATGGACTTGTATCTCCCACCACAGAGATCCGAATTTGGTTTTTCTTTTTGGTATGCGAAGACCACCTAACCTAGATTATTTTCTGTCAATCACATTATTTTATTTGATATTGTATGCTGAAATAAATTAGGTTAAAAATTCAGAAAAACTTATTTTCGAAATATTAAAACTTGTGATACGGAGCGCGCCCCGCCAAACGGGACCGTCCCGTCGTGTACCAAGTACACCGAAAGGCGCACATGGTATATCCAGACGTGTAGTCTTTCACAAAAACTGATTTGGACGCGTGTGCGCGCCGAAATTACCCCGTATCCGCAAAAAATCCCCATATCGCGACTTTTGCAAAATACTGCACCATTTAGTGTACGCTCGTCAGAATGTGACGAAACTTGCGCCATTGGATTCGTGGCATCACGTTGGTCATGTGACCCAAGTTTCACGCAATTATGAGATAGTTGACCAAGCTGCCTATTTGCGGGCCCCACGGTTGACTTTTTGGATAAATTTGTGTTCGGCTCATCGGAATCCAAATTGGATGTACCGTTGAGTTCGTACTAACATTTAGAGTTTGTTTGACCTATAATTTTGTCCTATTTTGAGACCTTTACACCTGGCACGCTTTTAGGTGTAAAGTGGGCCACATGTGGACCCCGCTTTGACCCAAAATTACCGTTTTGCCCCTGTGTCCAAATTGGACGAAAGGGTAGTATTTTCTAGCTATTTCGCTTATTCTGGAAACGTTGGTGATGTTTATTTCAGCATCCGGAGACGTTCATTCTGAGGCCGTAGTCTCTGATCCTATGTGCTTGACTCCTGGACGTTACACCTTGCAGCTTTCTTACCAGGCAAGATACCTTGCCAAATTGTTTGCAGTACTTTGCATGCTTATTATATTTCTTTATATTCATTGCATTTCTATATATTAATTGCATGTGTAGTTTCTTTCAGTCATTACTATATATTAGATATGTTGACACACACATGACACTTAGTATCATGAGAGGACAATCAGTAGGCGTATGGGCTTTAACCACTCTGGTAAACCGTAGTATCTAGCTCGCACTACGTGAGTGTGTCGCGTTGGTCGCTACCCCCGAGGTATGTCGATTTATGTAGAGTCGCGCTGGTCGCTACCCCCGAGGTATGTTGATTTCTGATGTTCTAGACGGGTGTGTGAGTTGTGAGGCTTAGATCGAGTAGCCTACCCTTGCCCATACGTCAAAAAATTGTCCTCATTTGCATTCATATAGATTTTCTTGTACATCGTACTTATATATTTTTAAACATTATGCATGTTTACTGTATTCAAATTGGCTTGCTTCTATTTATCTTGTTACGTCCCTCTGAGGACATGGTCCCTTTTCAGGTGTAGATATTCATGACTATTCGCAGGAGCACGGATCAGGACTTACCACTTATCTCTTCCGAGGAGGTCTTACCTTCGGAGCATTTTTGATTATCTCTAGCGATGGATCACTTCGCTGATACCTTTATATCATCTTATTTATATTGGAGATTTATCCTTCTCCCTCATTTTAATATTGATATAGTCATTGGTAGTGGATTTGTCTCCACTGACTATTAGTTTTGGATTATTCAGACTCATTATTCTAGTTTAATTATTTTCTTTTGTGACTTGTTGTGTGGATGAGATTTAGTATATCTGTGACTTATGACCATATATATACCACATGTCAGTTTATATTCATATTACAGCGTACGTGTGTATTATGGTATCCATATATTGGAGTTGCCATATATATACGGCTGACATGCTTACGTGTTCCTAGTCCTACGTATTTTGGGACTGGGGCGTGACAGATTATCCTACTCTCAATAACACGTTCGTTTTGCACGGGGGACAAGTCCGTTCAATAAAATCTACAGTATTCTAGTTGCAGGACCAGCCTAGTAATTTGTATAGTCTATCCCTCAAAACACGTTTTGATAAGATCCCTATCCATTCCAAGTTTAAACCACCAAGCCAAGATTCAATTTATAAACCTTTAGTTTAACTCCAATTTGTCCAACCTGATTAAAGTATTCGTTCACGAAACCATCAAGCGTATTTTATTTCAGGTTCTAGGCTAACTTATCCAATGAAACATTTTCCAATCACTTGCATTTCAATTTCATCTTATCGTGTCGAACCAAAAGTCAAGACGATCCATAAGTTGTCACGCCTCAGTCTCCCGCAAGTTCGATCATCCTCGTTGGAAGTGAGAGCATCACGCCAACGCTCCCGCTGGATAATCGTACTCATCCGGGCGTGACGCATGTACGGGCATAGAGTTACGCTCGCACAAGACAAGAACGTTTGAATGTTATGGTTATCTTCGACACGATTCGAGACACATTAATATTTTACCTTTTCTCCTTCCAAGTTATATATCCATCGAGCCAAGTCCATTCATGCAGTGATTATTTTTCGTCTAGTAAAATCGTCCAAATTTAATGTTACCGTTCGGTAAATCTATAGTCTTACCTTTTTTTCATTCCTCAAGAAACTAGTTTCAAATATTCAAGCCTAAATCTATTCCATTTTTGATACATTCTATTCATCGAGTTCGTTTAGAATAATCACCAAACATGTTCCCGTGAGTTCGATCATCCCCGCCGTACGTGAAATCACCATGCCGGCGCTCCCGCGGGATAACCGTTCTTGTTGGGACTGGTTTCGAGAGTTATCGTTTTGAACTAGATTTCAAGATCGTTCTTCCGAACTCCAAGCCAAATCCATTTTCGTTCATCTCATTCATCGAAACACAATATTCATTTCGGGATAACTTCTATTCGAGCGGTATTGTATTCAGTTCAGTTCGGCTGTTTCAATCCGAAGTCGCTCGTATAATTTTCAAGTTTCAGCAAGTTTTCCTTAACCATGATATTGGCTTTCATTTCCATGAGTCTCAATTCGATATAAGCCTTATCATTTGTTCAAGTTATTCTCAATATCGTTCAGTCCAACTATCATACGAGTTATTGATCCATTTGGACATTTTTTAATGATCCATACACCACTCGAAATTGAGTCATCCAATCAAATCCATATTCGATTTGTATCTTCCGATACGAAATACCGTTCTAGCTATTCCTTAAAATCCAAGCACGATTCTCCTTATTCGCCTAAGCGATAAATCCGAGAATGTTTCTATCGGGTGGCATTCTAAGCCTGACTTGTCTCATTCCTGAACGATATTCATTCTCGTTATTGATTAAATCAATAACCGTCCGATTTAATCAACGAACATAAATTGAACATTTTTTTTATCTATTTAAAAATTGGACTCGGACTCTGTAATATTTATGTCTGATCCAAATATCCGAAAAA
Source organism: Iris macrosiphon (assembly GCA_036927795.1). Lineage (NCBI taxonomy): Eukaryota > Viridiplantae > Streptophyta > Magnoliopsida > Asparagales > Iridaceae > Iris > Iris macrosiphon. Next base: position 31,745,190 of record JAYESA010000004.1, on the reverse strand, counting down.
TTTTAACTTTAAAAAAATAATCAGTCAATTTTTACACCCTCGTGTGCGGTAGAGGTCTGCTGCCAAATTAACGTCCCCTATTTATTGCTCTCAATGCTTTAGTTGTCACCAGCCCAAATCGACAGGTGAGGTGAAATGAATAGTGCTTCTACTAATATAGTAATATTCAACCACTCCACTCAATTAACTTCTTCGATTCCTCTGTACCGAAGAAGACATGGACATGAGTATAAGAAAAAAAAATTGTTTAAATAAATGTCATTATCTCGAGATAATTTTTTTTACCCGTAGGAAGTGTTAGGTCATATTCATTGGACTGGTCACATTCATTAGACTCCTCTCTCTCTCTCTCTCTTTCTGTAAACACCCTGATTTTTTTCAGAATAATTTTAATATAATTTTTCCAGAATTTTTCGGTATTTTTTGGATGAAGAACCAAGGTAATTGGGAGTTAAAGATTTTTAAATGCTGTTAATTGGTGTTAAAATATTATGAAAATAATATTTTATGGTGTAAAATGGAAAACCGGACATGTGGTATTTTTTGGTGAATTTATTGGACTCCGGAGTCGCGTTTAAAGCCTTAAAAACTATTGGAATGATTTTAACCAAGCCAAACCCAAATTAAACTAAACCGAAACCATTTTGGCTGAACCAAACCGCTGTTGAACCAAGCCCACCGCATAATGGGTCGGGTCGGATCCGAGCCAAACCCGACCCGGATCCGAAACCCATTAGGTAAACCCTAACCACCGTGGTTACTGTACCGCTATAAATCCTCGTGAAGCGTGCCCAGGCCGCCGACCTCACCGCGCCGTCGTCTCCCATCAACCCGCCTCGTCAGAAACCTAGGCCGCCGCCCCTCCCCTCGTGACACCCCGCCTCGAGCAGCCCGACGACCAACCGTCGACTCTTCCCTCTCCTGCGAGGGCCGCCCGCATCCGTCGCTCGACCCCCATCTCCGCCAGGCCCGTCGACCTCCCCCACGGCAGCCTCCCTCACCGACCCACGCTGCCGCCCCTCTGCTCGACTCCGCCTCAGAGTCGACCCAGCCCCGCTCCCGTCGTCGACCCGACCCAACCGAGTCCATCCAGACGCTCCCCGACGGAGAGTCTCAGGCCGCGTGAACCGCTCCGGTCGATGGTGCACAGCCGCCGTCTAGCCGACCTCGCCGACCCCGAGACCGACTCCCTCCGACGAAGCCTCCGCCGTCATCTTGGACGGAACCCTAGCCTGGACGCACAGGAGACACGAGGACACGGGAATTCTCGACCAGGACACGAAGTTGACCCTCGGACACGTGGAATTCAGCGTTCACGGAGCCCTGTTCAGGTACCATTTTCTCTCACCTCGTAACTCCGTTTTAGTTTTCGTCAGTTGCTACGCGTAGACTGTATAACCCTCTCATTGTCCGTACAACTCGTTCAGTGCATCGCGTCCTGTGGTGATCGCACACAGCGATCCAAAAACAGGAAAAACAATGCCCCGTTTCACCCCGGAACTGAGTGTGCCCCGCCAAACGGGATGACTTGGTCGCACGCGGTCTTTACCGAAACGTGCCCGACGTTGATACGGTCGTATGGGATTTCGTAGAAGTCGATTCGGATGTGCGTGCACACCGGAATCAACGCGTATCCGCCGACAACGTCCCGTATCCGTCTATTCTTGGACATGCTATAACTTTGTGTACACACGTCAGATCGAGATGAAACTTGCACCATCGGACTCGTAGCAATACGCTGGTCCTGTGACCCAAGTTTGGTCCGATTCTGAGAACATCGACAAAATTGCGTATCTTGGGCCCCACAGGCTCCACTTGACGGGCGATTTTATGATCGACTCATCGGAATCCAATTCTGGAAGTTTTGTTGGGTTCGTATCCTCGTTCCTGACTTGTAGACACTGAGTTTGAGAAATTTGGAGACCTTTGACCCTGGCACGCTTTTCGGTGCAAAGTGGCCCACATATGGAACCTGCTTTGGCCCGAAAATGTCATTTTTGTCCTTGTGTCCAAATTGGACTTAAGGACATGCGTTTCTAGCTATTTGACATCTTCTGAGACGGTTAGTGATGTTTATTACAGCTTTTGGAGGAGTACCCACAGGATCCACTGATACCGGGACGACTGTTGATATTCAAACATCAGGCAAGTGTACCTTGCCAACTCTGCAGTAATGTTACATATTTTTCTTGCTTTATTATATTGCTGTGCATGCTTAACCTAGGACCGTGTGACGTACTTAGCGTCCGATTATCAGTTGGGTGCCAACACCGTACGCGGTGTTGTGTATTGTCATCTAGAGATGGATACTCGTGACACTTTATCTCCTCGTACTTATCTTACAAAGTACACTATGACTCAGGACACTTGACACCATTCATGAGACAAGATCTTCCCGAGATATTCGTGGTAATTCTGTATAGGATACAGGACTTGACAGAGGTACTATATTCTTAGATACATTATGACTTGTGCATTAGTTATGATCCCGCTGACATGGACATGAGACGTTATGGTCATGATATGCGTGGTTACATTGGGTGGGGAGAGACACACAGGCTACAGGCTGATCATGTATATACACCCCTACTATTGTGAGGCACAAGACTCTGAAGCCCGAGCTTGGCCCATTACTCATTATTACTGCTGTTACCGGCTCCCCGACACAGAGCTTGTAGTGGCTTCAGCCTGAGTTCTAGTGCTGCTCTCATCTTGCATATCACTTAGCTGGCTATTTAGTATTCCCTTATTGTTCCATCTATTGCTAGAGAGACCCACAGGCTACAGGTTGACTACATTATGCCGGCTACTCAGTCTCCCACTGAGCTAGACCACCTCATGATATCACTGCTACCGGCTCCCCTACACAGAGCTTGTAGTTGTTTCAACCTGAGTACTATTGATGTTCTTTCTTGCATTTCACACAGATGTTTACATACTTACCCTGTTTATCTCATTATTTGCTGCACTGTTTATATTCTGGCTTGTATTATTATCTGTACCTTGCTATGTCCCCTGAGGACCTGGATATGGATTATGTCCCCAGGATTTGCAGACGAGATCTATCCCGAGGTATACGGGACTGCAGCAGGAGCTGATCCAGGAGCTGTACCGCCATCCGAGGATGAGGTGGTAGCTGAAGACTTTTCCTGAGCATCCATGTTTCATGCTCAGTATTTGTTTATTTATTTCAGTCATTTTTATTTCTGGTCTGTTGAACCATTGTATCAGATATTTATCGGGTTGTTCCCCGAAGCACTTTGTGAGACTAGCTGATGATTTACATTCCTTATTGATTCTGTGGATTATATTTTATATCTTGTGTGGATGAGATTAGTTGTGCCATGTTGTCGTAGACTTGATTTTACAGCTTAAGTATGCCCTGATGGATCCATTAAATTGGGTTTGTCCATCGGTGCGTACTGCTGGCCATTGCCACGTGTCCAGTCCCTCGGCATTTGGGACTGGGGCATGACACACCCTCTCTCTCTCTCTCTCTCTCTCTCTCTCTCTCTCTCCTTTCTTTTCTCTCTCTTCTCCCTTCTCCTACCGTTCCAACTTACAAATAAAAAAAGCAGAAAAAAATCCAAAACAAGACAACAAGAGAGAAAGAAGAAAGCGACATTCCAGCACAATCATCTCCTTCTCCTTCTCCTCCTCTCGCCTCTTTATTCTCCTCCGCTTGTCTCTCCTCTGTTCCCTCTAGTGCATGTCGCTATCGGATCCCGTTACAACAATCTTCTTCTCTCTTCCGATCCCTCCACCGCACAACCATCTCCTTCTCCTTCTCCCACCTCTTATCCCTGTCGTCCGTGCCAAAAGCCATCGTCGTCCCTGACGGCGAGGTCGCCCTCTTTGGCCTCTTCGTCGAGTCTCATTCGATCCACACAAATGAGCCTAACGGGTCGGACGTGAACATCATCCAAAATTATCGAACGAGTTCAAACACAATTTTTTTTGTCCGAGTTTAATCAAACCGGACTCGTGTCTGTCTGATTTTATTTTCGGTCCGAGCTTGAACACTTGGGTATCTGTGTCCATCTGATCCATTTACACCCCTATTTAGGTGCAACTGAACTTAGCCACCCAGTATGCTGCCCGTTAGATATTATTATTATATTTTGGTAGCCTTTCGACCGTGAATTTTAGGCTAAATTATAATTCGATATCCGAGTTTTTCAATTTGATACTCTGAACTTTGATAGGTACTAACGTAATACCTTATCTCAAGTAATATTTTTAACCTAATTAAAAAAAACCACTATTCCCTTCTCAATCCAAACTCCCTCCCCTCACTCAATCCAAACTCCCTCCCCTCACTCTACCCCCCAGCCAACCACCACCCCCTACCACCACTCCCGATGTCGCCGCCTACACACCCCCACCCCCCTCCTTCCTCGGCTACTCTCACCTGCACCCCCTCGTCCCTCGGATGCACCCATCCTCCTCCTCCCTCAGTTGCCCCCTGTGACTCCGGCCAGCTTCACCACCCCGCCCCCCTCTCTCCGCGTGCGCCAAAAGCGAAGGTGGCTGCCCGCGCCGCGAGGGGGGCGGAGGCAACCGAGGGAGGGGTGGCAACGCGGGGTGGTGCAGCCGGCCAGGGGAGGTGGGCAGTCGAGGAAGGAGGGGGGAGGGGATGGACATGGACAAATTTGTCTGTTTTTTAAGATATTAAGTTAGTATCTATCAAAGTTTAGGGTATTAAGTTGAATAACTCGAATAGTTGAGGATATCGAGTTGCAATTTAGCCTGTATATTTATATAAGTTTTGAGTTTAAGTTCTAACATATCAAATTTAAAAGTTGAGATCCTCAAATTTTTTTTTCTTTTCATTATACCCTCATTTTCAACATAGGTTTGTCATAGTTGCACTTGTACTCATGTTGAGGGTAACATAAACAAATGGATAAAAAAAAATAAAAAATTCAGGGTCTAAAATTTTCAATTGGACATGTCAAGCCTAAACTCGAATAAAGTGCAAAAAAAATCGCCTCCAATTTGCCTCCTTAGCAAAATAAGACTCGGTGGACAAATATAGTAATTAAATCCCTCCCGCAGTATACAACTTGATCAAAATGTCCCATACCGTCTGCAAATCGTAAGATTTGACCGTTAATGACTGTTTTAAAAAAAAAAAAATTTCCAAAATACCCTCCCTCTCTTCCCCATTCACCTCTCTCCCCTCCCTTACACCCCCAACGCCCGCGGTGGTGGCAACCCCCGCCCCCCTCCTCCTCCTCCCCGCCCCAGCCCCCCTCCTCCTAACCGCACGACCACCCGCCACCGGCGCCCCCTCACCTCCTCTCCCTCCACCCCCCACCGGAGAGAGAGGGGGGAGAGAATGAGGGGAGGGATAAAATCGTCATTTCAAACGTATCGTCTGTTAACGACAGAATTCAAAACTGATATAAATTGAGCAAAAATAAAAAAAAGTGAGATTTTTTTAAAGCCAATGGTCTTTAAATGCAAAAATACAAATATAAGGAGAATTTTTTTGTACTTTATCCCCCCTAAACTCTAAACTAGTATAAAATTCAGTGTCTAAACACTAATTAGCTCTTTATATTTTGGTAAGACGAATTTCCTGCTTTAAATTTTTTGTTATTTTTTTTCCCGATATTTGTTAAGTCATCACCGACTTCACTCGGTATTTTAATTAAAATTTGTTATAAATATGTTTATATTTTGATTAAAATTTGTTATAGATATATGTAAGTAGAGATAATATCATAGAGTTAAACTATTAGTTAGTTTTTAATTTTTTTATTATAATGACTCATTGGCCTAATTTTTAATTATGATTAAAATTTAGTTTTAAAATTATTTGTTCAGGTATTTTTTTTAATTAATTAAGAATAGAAATACGACTTAATACAATTAAACGGCTGATTTTGAACCGATTTAAATCTGCTTTATAATAATAGAGTTGATTGGAGTATTTTCATTTCTAGGCTAGCTAAAATTGAAATTTTGACTTACAAACTAGCTAAATTTAGCGTAAAGCAATGGTCGGAGTTCTTCTAACAATGCATGAGATTTGAATTTGTTTTGTGAACATACATCCGATTTGGGGGCTTAGATGAAAGAAAACCCTTTTCTTTCTCAATTTTAGTAATATTTGAAGTCTACAGGGGGGTCGTACTGACAAACCACAATTTCCCAAGGACCAAATCGAAAGAGTGGGGAAACCTTTTCTTATTTGTTTAGCCGCTATCAGATTTTTCCTTTCCAGACCTGAAGAAGAAGAAGAAGAGAAGAGGGAAGGAAGCGAGAAAAGGAGAGGTAATATTGACTCTAATCTCTCTATTTATTTGAAAATTTTCCGATCGCGTTTCTTTGTTTATTATTATTATTATTATTATTATTATTATTATTATTATTATAGGGTTTCATCGATCATAATAAATCGAAGCTTCCTTTTCTACTTTTTTTAGATATAATTTTCATGGCATCGATCAAGGAGCAGGTAGATGTAAACAGAATAATCATTTTCTTAAATATTTTAACAATTTTTAACGTTATGTTCATATTTCTGTCTGGAAATGTTCTTTTTTCCAATTCAAAATTGAAAGTAATAATTAAGAATGCGATATCGAGTGGGTCTAAATAATTTAGCCTATTTTTTGTTGGTCCTTTGTTTACTCGGATTCACGGATACTCCAATCGGTAGTCATTTACACTTCGTGTCGGACACGTATCGGGGTCATCGGACACAGCACATGCAGTTCAAAATGCGCATGTGTAAACTAGGAGCTGGGGATCTCATCAAGTGAGAGGAAACGAGAGATATTCTCTTATTTCAGGTTTAGTTGCTTAACTGAGGATTTCAATGCTATTTTAGAATTTATTAAGGTGCCTTTTATTTATTTCATATTTTTTCTCAATAATGCATAGCAAAGTGGTGGAGAATGCACGGAATTTGAAGATTCCATGGGATGATTCAAGATCTATATGCTTATTTCTCTTGGGTTTTCTAATCTAGATTGACACTAGTGTTAAATTTCATATAATGAGATGGAAAGAGTAGATTAGAAGACGGGGATCGCTAGAAGCGAGAGGAGATGGGAGGTATCGTGAAGATCTATTTGTATTAACCAAGAGTACTTTACTCAATCGCCTAACTCCTAATCCTTTTTGATCGGGTGAGTCGGTAGCATATAAATGAAGTGAGTGAGAAGAATGCATTAAATGAGCATGCTAAGTGCTAACACCATTCATGTGATGTCAGCTCACCCAATTGAAAAAGATTAGGGTGATAGATGATTGAGTAAAGCACTTTTCATTAACCAAACCCATTTACTAGTTTTGATTTGATGTGGTGGATTGGTGTGAGTCAAAGTGGAAGGAAATGTGAGGGATTCAAAAATCTCGTAGAGTGGCATAGAGTGGTACAAGATCAATATGCTTATTTATTTGTGGTTATCTAAACCTAGGTTAAGAATAGTGTTGTATTTCCTATAACGAAATGGAAAGAGTATTTATTTAAAAAAGGAGACGGAAAGAATATTCTAGGAGATTTGGATCTCACAACATGAGAGGAAAGGGTCACATTGTGAAGAACTATTCATATTCATCAAACAAGCTTGCCACTTTAGGGTTTGGTTCTTTTTGTTGGTGGATTAGTATGACAAGTGGAAGGAAATGCGAGGAATCCTTTCATATTCAGCAAATCCATCACTGGTTTAGGGCCTTAGTTAAGATTGTCATCTGTTTGTTTGTAGATCGCTGGTTCGAAGATTGTTGGACGCTAAATTTTTTTTTTTCATTCTTACTAACATATTGTTTTTGAGTGCACCGGGCACGATTCAAACAGATTTTACTAGGGGTGATCATTATGCGGTTCTAAACTGCAAACCGAACCGGACCGAATTAGGCTATTTGGTTCGGTTTTCGGGAATACGGTTCAGATTTTGGTTTTGGGTTTAACATAATTTGATTTTGCAGTTCGGTTTTGGGGTTAAGATTGTGAAACTGAACCGAACCGCAAACCAAATTAATATTTACAAGTTTGTCACCTAAAAGTTACATGTAAATTTATACCATAAAACCTAACCCTAGCCTAATTTTTTGCCCATACGCCTCCATTCTTCCCCTTCTACTTTCCCAGACTCCTCTCTCCTGCGAAACATGTCTTCTTTCTCGAGATCCCTCGTTGCTCCGCCCTCCTCCGTCTCGCGCAGTTGTAAGTTAAAATATCATAAACATGCTATCATGTGATGTATGTGCAATCTAATATAGTTGTATGTGATTGTGCTTCAACTTCTTGGTGTCATAAATTATAATCATTAGCATTAATTTAAGCCGTAATTTGAATACGTATGCCAAAATTGTCAAGAATTTAATAATTCAGAAATTGCATCCGTAGAGAACATGCAAACCTAGTTGTTTACAATATGAATGCTGAAATTTGTCTTAGTATGAAGAAGTGGTGGATGCACAAGGCGAAAATAAGATGTGCTTGTGTCTACTTGAAGTGTTTTTTAATCAAATAAGTACTAAATAATGTAAATTTCATGTAGCATGAAGGGATCATTTGTAGGTGACCAACCAATCTCCTGACCTGGTTTGGACTTTGAAGTACATATGGTCATTACTTAAAAACAACTTGGCACTTGACTTGAAGCCTAGTGTGCACATACACATTACTGGCATGTAATTATCTGTTTTTATCTTACACAAAAGAAGAAATCAGTTATTTATTTCATAAGTCACTTAAAATAAAATGTTTCTTCTCACTTCTCAGTGTATTCTTCTTTCAGATGGTTTTCTTCCTTCAACCATGTATCTAAGCTTTGGCTCTAAGCTCTTAATTGTCAGCTTGTCAGTTTCCTTAGGGATTGATCTGAATACAGATTAAAATTTTGGTCTTGGTGATACATGAAAATAGCAAAATCAAAAGTCTACAACTTTTAGTAACCACCCTTAACCCTAGGGAAGTAGAGAGAGGGTGTGTAACTAAGCCAAAGCTTCATGATCAGTCACAACCCGACTTCTGTGATATATGACAAGATATTGTAACATCTTAAATGGTAGCCGAACCACAGTAGGTGTATATGCAATCAACGCCATTGTGTATGGGTTATATTAACCTTGTAATAGATATAATTAAATTGCCCAGCTCAATAATTTGTAATTTGCATGTGTAAAATACTTCTAAACTTCTAGCTCAAGTCCCTTATGTTGTAGGGGCAGGGATACGACACGACCGGTAAGGACATGATGATAAGGCGCAATACCTATTTTGATCTGTCTTAGTGTATTTTGGAGTGTCCAATATGCATCAGACATGACAACCCACGTTTTTGAAGCGTTCGTGCTTCTTAGAAGGTCCCTAATATTGGTTTCAGACTCTCCCTATGAGTATCAATTTTTTGTAGTTTCAGGAGATTTTAGTCGATATTTTCGGCTGTATGGTTGTCGGTTTCGGCCGATACTATGAATCTTGCTCTAGCTATGTCTTGCAATGTGGTTTGAGTTTACGTATTATAGTAGGAGAGCAAAACAAATACAGAGGAACAAATAAAACTCCCGACTGAAAAAAATGGGTTATGCTTGAAACAAGGTTCGTAGTATCGGTATCGAACCATTCCTATGAGTATCGGAATCGACGATATTGATAGTATCGGCGGTTTCGGATCGGGATATCGGATTTTTTTGGTATCGGAAAGCAAATATTTATTAATAAATTATTTACATTTTAGAAAACATATTTTGTATATTTAGGTATAATTTTAAGTATTGTTTCTTAGTAGTTTTGAAATTGAATGAAATAGTAGTTACCCTTGCCAATTGGTTTACATGCGATAGATAAGTTTTCTTCTTTTACATGCTTTTATAACCTTACTATGATTTTACACCCTCGTTGATGGGTCTTTTTCGTTCAATTTTATTTACCGAATTGACCGAAAAAGAGACCCCCAATGTCGGTATCGGTCAATATCGGGTATCGGTCTGTATCGGATCGGGACATGCCAAACCGTAGAGGTATCGGTCGTATCGGTTCGGTATCGGCCGATAATGCAAACTATGGCTTGAAATTTTGAATTTGTGCTTTGTTCAACTAAAAACATAAAGTAAAGTCTAAAGTTTGCTATCAAAATTAGTTGACAGGCTTGATTCTTTTGGGAATTTAGTTCATGAAATTCTTGACTTGGGTAGACTTTGTTCTTGTGTGGCAATTCAGTCTGCTTGCATTTTGAATGTTGGGCCTTTGCTTGATTTGGCACTTTAGTGAGCCCCTCAGCCAAGCTAGTTCATCAAACTAGTTGTTTGGGTTCTGTGCATTTTTTTGGTACCCGAGATTCTGATATATCACAGTATTCCAACTAAAAATTCTCCAGCTATTCTTGGTTAGAGGCTATTTAAAGCATCAATTATGAAAGCATACCAATTGGTGCTTCTGTTATTTATTTTGTTATAAATTGACTGAAACACGAGCCCTAGCACATACATTTTTTCTTTCTTTTCATTTTGCTTCCCCCTTCCTTCGTGTAACTCTTCCATGCAAATAATTTCTCTGTATAGTAAGATTTATTGTGGGAGAAATTTATTTTTAGGGACCTCGTATAGTGAATGTCTTAAGTTTTTAGAGCATTTCTATGGTCAACTTACGATATAATCAGGATCTTGAATAGTATCTTCTAGATCCTTGCCCTGCGTTTCTCATGAGAAGTTGATTCAGGCTCCTAGGAAAATCATCAACCGATCATTCATGCATACCTCAGTTATCTAAGTTAGTAAGGAGTCTAAGGACAACTATTAGTCTCATGATACATGTGGGAGAGACCTTGGTCATCTTAATGCTTTGTTTGAGCTGCTTGCACATGGACATGAGAAAGCATTTGGTTTTATCTAACAGCCTAACATCTGGTGACCACTCAGGCATATTAATATTGACTGGATTTATATTCCATACCTGGTGACCATTATTTTTTTTCCTTCTAAATTCATCGCGATGTTATTTAACTATGTGATAGATTTTAAAAATAAATTCACTTTAGGGTCATGTATGGCTTGGGATTGTGGCCGAGATGTTCTTTATATTGTTTGATCCTCTGAATGTTTCACTTTTCCTCTCTCTTTTTTACAAATACTCTTTAGTATCAACCTCGATGTTGGACTGTATAAAGTTATCCTACTTATCTATATATTATAACATCAATTTGTCTTTAGTGATTTGGAATGATAGAATTTTGCTCTATTCTTTAACTATTTTTCCTCTCTTTTTTTCCTTTATATTTCACCTTGTTCTGATAGGTAAATTCTTTAATGTCACTGTGATGCAGTTTGAAGATGACGGCAGGCAAAATCGTAGCAGCTATTGCAGGGTCCTTTGTAGTTGCATATGTATGTGATACACTAGTTTCTGACAGTAAGATATTCGGAGGTGAGCTTGTAGTTTAGCAAATCTTTGTTGTCTTACATAATTACATTATTGACAATGTGAGATGCCTGAAGTCTTAAGCTACTTGGAAACAGGTAGCACACCGTCGACTATTACTAATAAGGAGTGGTGGCAAGCAACTGACAAGAAGTTTCAGGCCTGGCCTCGTACTGCCGGACCACCAGTTGTCATGAATCCAATCAGCCGTCAAAATTTTATTGTCACGTCGTATGATTCTTAAGGTGAGAACTTGGTCTGTCACACCTACTTCTTGCATTTGTATGTCAGTTGTACAACGCTCTGCATGAGTCGATAGTGACTCTTTTACCATTACCATATCCATTGCCGAGTAAAAGAATTCATTTTCCCTCTTGATTGTCAGGTGCCATGATGCAGCAACCGGAGTTTCCTTACAAGGTGACAAAGTACTTGATAATGTTTTTTGCTTGATTTCCAGAAAAAAAAAACATTGTTTTCCTTTCGCTACTCTAGTTGTATAGCTTCGACTATATGAGCAAAATTACTGTGATCAGAGAGCTTGGTGGAAAACTTATTTCATTTATAATAATTTGCATTTGCCAGCAACCTTGTTAGAATTGCTACTCAGCCTCCCCATTGCAATTTTGATCAACATTTTTTTCCATTTGAGTGAAGCGTCTCATGAGGGTGTGGATGTATTACTATCTCATGCTCTCATTACTATCTCATGCTCTCAGTCATGTTTAGATGATATGGTTACGAGGCAAGAGTTTGCATATTTTCATATCCTATATTTGTTGTCATGAGTTTTGAGGGCAATTATGTGACTAATATTGTTGCAACCATGCCATTGAATTGCATAGCAAGAGAACTTTATTGAACAAATATCATGGAGCCTGTACCTTGAGGTTGATAGAATGACTTGTTTAGGGATGGATTGTAAAACAAACTGCCCACAAATTTCAGATGGAGTGCTTGATTGTTTCAAATTGGACATAACTGATTGCATTGAAGTGATTCTCAGATTGAACTTTCGATAGAATGTATTATTATGTGTGCATTAATGTGTGACTCGTTTTCTCATGCTTAATACTAGTTGATGCATTCATTACATTAGATTAGCTTTATCTTATCATCTGAGCACAGGGTCATGTGGGTTAACTTCTAGTGTGAGAATATCCTGGCTACAAATTTGTTATTTTTGATGGATTCCTGTCGAGTCCTGATCGATAGATACTTATTAGGGAACAATAGTTCCCTTTTATTTTCAATGGCAGATGTTTTGGAATCAAATTGACTAGCATCAACTCCATACTGATATCTGCAGATTATATGATTTGATTGATCTTAAGAAGCTAGGACAAACATCACATTTTCCAATCAATGGTCGATGACTTCTTCTCGAATATTCTGTAGAAATTAGTCCTGTAAAACCAATTGTTTTGTGCCTTTTTATCCATCCAGTCTCAGTTTCCTTCCACCTTGTCTATGAGAAATACTAGAATATCATCTGGTGGTTGGGTCATATGTATTTGAAAAGAGACTATAGATCATATCTACATAGACTACATATTCTGCTTGCTTCAGGAGTTGTAGTGAAATGTATGTCAACAGAAATCACCTCCCTGGCATCTTGACAATGGATGGAGAATTAGAATGATCAGTCAGCTTCTCTGCGTCAAGCAGCTCATTCTCTTGTGTTTCTCATCCATCATCAATGATTATAGCTCTCTAATTCAAGTTCATCCAGGAACAATGTTACGAGAAGTGAAATCATTGTCTGAAATCGATTGCATCTTTGACAACACCCTGGTAATCATCTATTGGCTGTTCTTGATTCGTCTGCGAGTGCACACATACTCATTTTGTAACGCAGTTCATATTCTTGTGCATCTGTCAACTTAACACCCTTGAGTACCCATTATATTATCCATTATCTTTACTCATAAGTTTCTTCAGCTCCCTCTTTTTCTGCAGATCCACCTGTCTAGAAACTTTATCTTATTCTTAATCCACGAACAAAAATAATTAATGATTGACATGTCAATCACTAATTATCATTAACATACAGACGTCTATTTTAGTGTGTCCTAGTATATTTTGGAGTGTACAGTCGATACATCTTCAATACGTGTCAAATGTTTTAGAGTGTTTGTGCTTCGTGGAATTTTAACATTTTTTCTCAATGCGATGAACAACAGATACTTGGCGAGAATATGGTGATGGCATTGTACTATGTTCGACAATAGTATCTTCTTGGTACTGTCTCGCTACCGAATGTTATTTTCAGATGCAGATTTCAGACTTCTTCAGGAAGGCCCATATTGTTCATAGGCATTTCTTTTTACTAGGCAAACTCTCGATGGTTGATCCTTGTGAGTTTATGAGGTGTTAGTTAGTTAGTTGATTGTTAATTTTTATTTTATGTTGTTTTCTTTTGTGTTTACCTGTTACCAAACTCATATTGTTCTATCATCCATAAGTTTGAGGAGGGAAGTTAAAAGAGAATTACTTGCGTGGGTGTAGGGTTCATTTAGACTTAGGGTCCGTTTGGTTCACTGCAATGTAATCGTAATGGAATCGAATGAAAAATTGGTAGGGTTCATTTAGACTTACGGTCTGTTTGGTTCACTGCAATTAATTGTAATCGAAATGAAATCGAATCGAAATGAAATCGAATGAAAAAAAAATATTTTTTCATTCGATTCCATTACAATTACATTGCAGTGAACCAAACGGACTCTTATTTGGGTTATAGATTGCAATCAAGTAGGCTAACTATTGGAGCTCAATCTTGGTCCTCCATCAATTACTCAGTCTCATTCCGGCTAGAAAACAACACTGCTGTTTCCATTGAATTATAGGGTATATATAACCATGTACTTATAGCATTGATTCTATTCCATCTTCTATTCAATCTCTGGTTCTAACAGACATTGTCTATACTGCTCTGTAATGAGAAAAGTTCAATTTTACCGTAAAAATATATATTATTTTATATATTTACTAATTGAAATTATTTATTAAAGTTTTTTTTTTTTTGAGATGTCCGGCGATACGCACGAGAATTTTGTGCACGTTGCGTTGTATGCCATTTGGGTCTACTGTCACACACCTCTCCCGCAATTTGATCTGGAGACCGTCTGCCTAGCCAGGGAGGTTATACATTTTCTCACTGATCACAAGGGCCAGTTGAGTTCGGTAAAATTATCTATTAAAGTTAATATGGACAAATAAGTAATTAAGAGAGCTATTTTTTGATCTTCCTAAATAGTTTTACATGCATATGGAAAATAATATATATAATAATATCATATTAAATTTATAATAATTAAGATAACAATCTTTTAGTCTTCCTAAACCATTTATCTTTTACCTCAAATAGCGTTTAGTACTGAACATTTAGTATTATATTTTTTTTTTTGAGATGTCCGACGTAACGTTCGGAACTTTGCACATACTGCATTGCATGTCTTTTGGATCCACTACTTCTATCTCCTACCATTTTTATAAATGAAAGGAATAATACGTTACCTTAGATCGATCCACCAATGGATAAAATAATACGTCTCCGTGGGATCTCCGTCACCCAACTAAGGGTCAGGGTCACTCGAATTCGGATTCCAATTCTAAATGTTAGAAGTGCGAAATGAACCTAATATATATGACAATCTTCTACTAACTCAAGAGGTCTGCATGTTATATAGTCATATTTGGATGATACAGTCCAAAGTTCTGCTCCATCCTCGGCCGGCGTGGCGTTCTCGTTGAAAATGGCAGACAAAGTATATCTCGGATCCTCTTCCCTCTGTCCTCTTGGGCGTTCCTTCATCACTCGGAACATAAGCCTATGCGAACTTTAGCACATTGCCACAGAACCGCTTCCTATAATTTAAGGACCCCTGTAATTATAAACCTTCTAAATTTTACAAACCCCAAATTTTTATATAGGAATTCCGGTTCGTGTAGCCGATCGAACGGTCCGACCACGCTCGTAATCTAGCCAGTCCGAGTCCGCACTGTCCGCGTAAGCGAAGTATGGGTGTACACATTGACCAAGGGGGAAGGACTCTTGGATTGCAAGTAAGGTGACAATAGTTCTCATCGATCACTTTCTTCATCTGAACTGGAGAACGCACCGTTGGATGGTTGGGTATGACACTCCCAAGTAGGGATGGCAACGAGACGGGCAGAGATCGGAGACCATATCTTTCATTCCCCGTCTCGAGAAGTGTTCGAATCTCCGTCTCTGTTTTTCGTCGGGTTCAATTTTTTACCTCATTCTCGTTCCCCTTAAACATTGTACTTCTCGTCTCTGTTTTCCATCCCGTCAACAAATTTTTTTTCTGTATAATATAAGTTAAAAAAACTGTTTTTATTCCCAAAAAAAGTACAAAAAAAGAGAGTTGATAATACATAATTTTTCATAACAAAAAATATATACTACTAGATAAATCATGAACCCATATCAATAGATTGTACGTATAGGTATAAGTGATCAGGATTGAGGATTTATCGGTACGGGAAGTATTATACTCATATCCGGCCCCGAATCGGACTGAATTTTTTTTTTTAATCCCAATTTTCGTTCCCTTTTTCAATCTCCAATTCTATCACGTCGGAAAAAAATAATCAAATTTCAGTCGAATTCGAAACAAATTGTCATCCCTACTCCCAAGAGCTTCTGTGAATGAACATTCACAATTTTAGCAATTTGTAAATAATTTTGATAACCGAGAAACTTCTATGCGTAACTAATGCTAGAGAAAATATGTAGGCTACTTCGTCGGTTTCAAAATATTGTCGGGAGTGCAATACACACAAAGTTGGATGAATTGTTTTAAAGCGGCATGACGGAGTAAAAGTTCTATCGGTGGTGGAACGAATATATAATATGAATCCAATTTTGGTTGCACAATAAGCTTAATAATCTTCAAGAACATTATTTATCGCCAAATAGAGATGAATATTATATGGTAGTATTAATAAATTCTTTGGCCTTGAATCGGAATATTCAGGAAGAATAGGTTGTTCCAGTCCGATACTGTCAAGAATTTCTGACTATTGCATGGGAACATATTCATTTTAGAAGCATTTTTTCATTTCAAATATTTTTCTATTGGAACTTCCCTCGTCCTTTTATCGAATATAATAATACGAATCAGACTTTAATGAGCTTTAATATGCAGCGTCAAACAGTTCCGTTTTCTAGGTCCGAGAAGTGCATTGTTGGAACTTGATTGGAACGTCAAACATTTATAGATTTGGAGGTTTCCGCTATAGCAGAACACGAGGAAAAGATCATTTATACTGATACTTACAAGATTATTTTCTCAAGTAATGAGAACACTATAAGCATTCCATTAGTTATGTATCAATGCACTGTGTTGACAAAACGATGGTGTTCACGATCTTCGAAGATAGAAAAAAGGTAAAATATTTATTCTACTTTATAATAGAAAAAGTTAGACTTCGTCTTAATTTTTTTATTTTTTTCAAAAAATTCTTTATTTATATTTAATGATTAAAATTGTTTCTTAAGTTTAACATGTAGAATTAAGTAATTACATATAGAAAACTAAATTATTGTTTGCACTTTTTGAGTATTATAAAATAAGTGCAAAACACTTACATATATACCAGTTAATGGCTTGTTTGTGAGGGACTAATCATGACTTTTGATGCTAGATTTTCTTCCATTATTCTTGAGATGGTCGCGATGTAGGTTATAGTAGTGTCCAATGTATTATTACTATTTCTAATATTTATATCTGGTTAGAGAGATTATTAGGGCCCTTCTTACATATGCTTCTTGTTAGGGGATGTTAGTCAAGTAAGATTTCATAATCACATGCAGTGAATATGAAATATAGTGTTGGTCAATTAGAATTTTCAGAATGAGATTTCATAACCACATGCTAGTCAATTTCAATTCAATAGTCACTATAAATGGAGGTTCACATGAGATCGAATCAATGTTCATTTTTAATATTATAACCATATCTTGAAAATGCATGATTTTGAAATATCAAACTCTTGTTCTCTTAACTTCAGTCCTTAAGTTTTTTCTCTCTCTCTTATTCTATGTCCAAGGTGCAAGTCCGAGTATAGTCTCTTCGCTCAAGGATATGTAAGGTACGTCCAACTATGTCGTTGACCCGAAGTCCCTCTCCGACCTTCTCTGCCTACCTTAACCGTCTTTGTCTTTCTTCCACACAACCACAATCCTGTAATTCACATGTCCCTCTACATCCAATGCATACAATCCACATGTCACTATCGGTAAGGAATGTGTCAATGACGGAAATAATATGAGATATTTTTTCCATTTTTAGGACTTTGATACAGTTTTGGTTGCACTTGGTTATACATTTTTTTTTTTCCAAAAAATTGATAACTTTTGTTGAACGAGATGACGATGTCAATTAAGAAACAATAAAAAAAAAATCCAAGACTAATATTTGTCAGTCAAAAATCGATAGAAACATGAAAACAAAAAGATATAAAATTACATCTTCAAGGTGATTGTTAATTGTCCTCAATGGCTTTTTCATACTTTTAGTAATATTTATTTTAATTATTTTATGTTACAAAGCTAAATATGATGAATAAGTTTTGAATTTTTACATTCCTATTGAATTAGATTAAATTTTCAGATTAGAGTCTTTAAATAAACATGATCAATCATGAATTAAAATGTCAAACTAACCATAAATTTGAACACTTTGTATCCAATTTTTATGATAACATGGCCTATAATTTTAATTACAATTAATTTTTAAATTGCTTATATTAAAAAATATTTTAAACACTTTGTATCCAGTTTTTATGATATGCATGTGTTTTGTACGTATTTTATAGATTATTATTAAAGCACGTATTTATAGATTATTATTAGGAAGACTAAATAGGGTTGTAATTATTGTAATGTTTATTAAGACTACTTAAAAAGCGTATAAAAAAAGACTACTTTAAAAAGACTAAAAGAAAACCATATTAATTATTCTAAATTTGTTATTTTCCTAATAAAGTTATTTTCCTGAAAAAAAAAAAACTAAAAGACAACCGTCTTAATTATTCTAAATTTGTTATTATAGATATTTGTATACATGCATGCAAATCTATTTAGGAAGACCAAATGACAGTTCTCGTAATTACCTAGTTGCCCTTGTTAACTTTAATAAATAATTTAATTAGTAAATATATGCAAGGGTATATATGGAAAGAAAAGTTTTATGGTGAAGCTAAACTTTTTTTTTTCCATTATATAGTAGGATAGATAATGTTGCATAACCTATTTCTAAATATATTTCTTAAAATAAATATTACTTAGTTAAAATTTATATTATTATTATATATTTTTATTTATTATCATTACTTTGCAATTTTGCCCTCAAGAAAATATGACAATTTTTCAAACTTAGAAAGTTTGCAATGAACCCTTAGAATTTTTTTGCAATTGCATAATTCTCCATCCCGCCAACCATCCATGTGTCTCTTGATGAACAAAGAGAGGGTGACTCATCCCTACAAATACCATCATTTGGGTGTTGGTTTATGGGAAAGAGAGAATGTCTGGGTGTATTAGGAGAAGATAGGGAAGAAGGATCCGGTACTCTTCAACTCTCTCCCTCACTCTTCATCTCTCCCTCCCTTACTCTCAACTGCTGCTACTGTTGCTGCGGCTTTGTATTGCTGCCGCTGCCGCTGTGCTCTGCTGCAGCCGCCGCTGCTGCGGGCTGCTGTGGCTTGTCCGCCGGCCGACCACTGACGCCGACATCGACCCACCCCCGTTCGGTCTCCACTCTCACCTCCTCCTTGGACAACACTACCACCACTTTTTCTAGGTATAACCCTCTCTTACATTCCCAATTTCTTTCAATTGAAAATCTACGTCAGATCCTTCATAATGAGGAATTTATTTTAGGTTATGTATATGCCATCTTGAGTCTTAGGACTATCAACTGGAAGAAGTGAAGGAAATCAAGAGGAATTTTTCCAATCAAGGGAAAACAAAACTAGGCAAGCCCTTTTCCTCTTCTCAAAATTTAGTTCACTTGTGTGATTATTCATATTTGAACCAAAATTGGTTCTGAAATTTATTATATTTTTATTTTTATTATTCTGGAATTTTGGTAATTCCTAAATAATTATGAGGATGCGGACACAAGACTTGAACACGATATAGTATAATTGATACTACTCTAATTTCTAGTCTTGATAAATTGAATGTGATATACAAAATTTCCATATAGATATGATATGTTCATATTAAATAAAGGCAAGGATTTTTATTAGTGTGATTTACTATGCGTGCATAAACATAAAATTTATACTTGTGAATACTTTAGAAAAATGATCATTAGATTGTGAATTATGGGAGGCTCAATATATATATATATATATATATATATATATATATATATATATATATATATATATATATATATATATATCGTAAAATTGTGAATATAGATGCTTGTGCTTGTATTTATATAAATAAGAACTCATATAGAGTAGAAAATGAAGAAACACATATTATACTCCTTTATGGAAGGACCCTTGTTCATAGATTTAACCATATGTCTACAAATTATAGCTTAGTATATACATACATGAACATTCTCTATGTAATTCCACTTTTCTTTAGAAACTCATAAAAATGTCTTTTATTTTATTAAATTTGTTATATATATTAAATCTGTCTAGATTTATATATATAAATAATTAGCTTAGTTTATTTTATTTTGTAACTAAAACAAGTAAATTTAAATACTATGTATTAAGCTAACCTATTACTATATTTTTAATAAATGTTAAAACATCGATTTTATATTTCTAAGAAGGTTTTTGAAGACAAAAATCAATTTAATTATGTTTTTATAAAGTTTTATCTCCATGAAAATTATCGCAACAAAATAATGGTTTGTGTCTTATGCTAGTAAGGGAATTACTACTTTGCGGAAATATAGATTTAAAACTTTATTAAAGTATAGCAATTGGCACTGTTTAACTGATCAACATCTTACAAATAAATTTTTTCCTATAACTGAAGTCTATATTAGGGTTCAAGTACATATATTCAATGGTTATATAAAGTATTGTCTAATTTTCTTGTTTAAGTTTGGAATCCGGTAGTAGATGCTGCAAAAACATGGATTGTTTGATCGAGATAAAAGCAATCATTATAAACAAGTCTTGGTGAGATGTTTTCTCTTTTAAAAGTTGTACTTTAGCAATTATATTAAATGCGTGCGATTTCGGTGTAGAGAGTTGTTCCATCGAAGGGGTCGGCGTACCCGAAAATTCTACGGAGGTTGCTCCGGGTCTTTTATTTTTAAATTGTAAATTTTCGGAGTCCAAAATACGAAGGAGATTCTGCCGAATTTTTAAATTTTTTTTAGAGTCGTTTTCGAAAAAATCCGAATAATCGATTATTCTCTGTTATGAATTAAAATATTTAATTTATGATTAAACCCTAAAATCCTTAGATTACAAGTTTATCTAAATTTAGGAAGCGTATGACACTTTTGCACATGCACGAAAGAGCAACAAAATTATCATTGTTATATATATTCCAAGGTGAGGAATATGATTTCCATATTTTCGAATTTTTTTCTACCATTTGGAATAGCACCGTTAAGCGTGATACCCCGAGTACACGAAAACGAAAATTTATTGGATATTTGACGTTTCCGCGAAAGACGGAACAATTTATTAAAATGTGAATTTCTCGCAAATGTGTAATCTCTAACACACAAACCGATAATGCAAAGCATGAATTATAATTAAATTTAATCTGTTAGAAATGATTGTAAGTTTTTATATATTTGCATTGGGATGAGAGAGAATATTTGGATCACCTCGTCGAACTCTCAGCAATATTTATTTTAAAAACTGATCACTAGTTTCCGGCATACGTATGGTCATACGATGACCGCAGTGGGGCTTAACTCACTTATTTTCCATTGGATCCGAATTTCGAAAGAGATCGAATTCGACAATTGTATATGTCAATGTTGACATTTGTTCTGAATTCTTGAAAATTTTCAAGATATTCGACAATAATCTTATTTTCACATGATCCAAATGTTCCGAAATAAAAAAAAAATCGAGATTTGTTTATATCATGTGTTTATCGTATTTTTATGTGATTCAATATTAATGTTGTTGACACAATGCAGTCAAAACACCTGTGGGGATTGGAATCTAAGCACCATCCGCCAGAATTTTGCCTGATCCCGGGTAAATGGGATTATTGCTGGGACAATAGGTGTTGACGGTGATCCGAAAGCGTTCTCTAAAATTTGCATTTGCATATAGGAATATTTGTATTGTGGTTGTGACTTGTGATTGGACACTTTGTAGAATAAGATTAATTAGAGTTATAAAACTCATATTTCAAGTTTACACTATAAATTCTTCAAAAATAACATTTCTCAAAATTTTCTTATTATTATTCATTCATTTTCTAATTAACTTTTCTTACAACATCATCTTTATTTTATCTTTATGTCCGTCTTTGACATAAGGGTTTGCTAGTCGTTCTGACGACATAGTTTTTGTTCACTAGGAACTGAAGAAAATGAAGAATAAGCACTATCTCTTTTTAGCATCGACGAGGTCGATGGATAATGAAAGACGACTTTTGGGGATAAATCAGTTTAAGAATTTTTGTGACTGAATATGTAAATTAAACTTTTTGGAAGAAGACTTGATGATGTAAATATTGAAATGTATAAATATGGATGTTTTAGAATATAGCCTTATTGTCCTGCACTTATCCTAGAACTTACAGACGACAATCGCAAGTATGATACCAATAGTATTGTACGGGTGCGTAGCCTGGGGATGTATTATTGTACCTGAATTCCGTATTATGGGAACCGAAACGTAGCATAATGTAAAATTCAACATAATGCAAGTATAGTTTCATAATTACAGACAAAAACCAGTTACATTGACTAACTCATCCTTAATGTTTTTTTTTAATTGAGAAAATTTGAGTTGTATCCCACTTTATTTATCCATATTCAAGGTGCACCCCACATGATTACCATAATGTATGACACTCCCACGAAATCGTCTCCAACTAAAGGTCAACTCCTTTTATCAAAATTTTTGGACAAAAATACCCTCATTCGTTCACGGTAGAGGAGGGATATTTCGGTAAAAAATTAACAGTCAACATAGTTCACTGTTAGTTTTTGTTAAAGTGAGGGATGCCATACATTATGGTAATCGTGCGGGGTCTACCTTGAATATGAATAAATAAAATCTTGAATATAAATAAATAAAATTGGGGTACAACTCAAATTTTCTGTTTTTAATAAATCTTAATTTTTATATTAATAATTGTTGCCAAGGACCATCCCACTTTGCATTGAACCGGATAATGAAAAAAAATACAAGTTCTTTCACCCAAAATTAGCAAGAAAGAAAAACGAGAGAGAGAGAGAGAGAGACATGGCTTCAGCTCCCGTTCCGTACTACTGCGCTGCCACCCCAACCCCCACCCCTTCAGTTGCTAAAAATGGCGGGAAGGCGAGGGTGCTGGTGCTGGGTGGGACCGGGAGGGTGGGTGGGTCCACCGCCACCGCGCTCTCCAAGCTCTGCCCCTCCCTCCACATCCTCGTCGCGGGCAGGAACAGGGTCAAGGGAGAGGCATTGGTGTCCACGCTCGGCCGGAACTCCCAGTTCGTCGAGGTCGACATCGACAACGCAAGCGCGCTTGAAGCAGCATTGACAGGTGAACAACTTCTGTTCAATAGACAAAGTAACAGAAAATTATCGTATCACATGTAACAGGAGCTATGTACCGTACGACACGACACCTATTTCGTTGTGTCCTAGTAAAATTTCCAGTGTCTGTGTCGTGTCTGCTACAACATGACAAGTATCAACCATAAAAAGTGGTGATTCTGCTAACAGTTCTGATGAGGAGGGCTGTGTAGACGGTAGACTCTAGCATTTACTTTTAAAGCTTGTGTTTGATTTCATTGTGGTAATGTGTGTTGTTCTTTGTTGATGATGGAAAACTAAACTTCATTTAGGGCTCTATAGTGGTATATAGTAAACACAATGGAGATAAAAGACAACATAGACAAGCAGGGATGGGGCCATGATTAAAATGGTGAGGGGGCAAAGTGTTAGAAATATTTGTCGTTTTCTTATTGAAAAATTTGTGAATAAAAAATAAAATTAGATTGATGTTACCGGCCTCTGGGGAAGTCGTGCACGAAGCACTGCCCTAAGAGTTGATTCGGGATCTGTGTGCAGACGTTCCCGAAGCTCCTAGTGGTAAAACCCCCGCACTACCGGTATCTCGTCGCCGCACACGACTTGGAGAGAATGATCAGGACTTAGCTCTGCCCAGAGCTTGGAGATGAGTGAAACGACGACGAAGAATGGAATGAAAATTCTGTTGGCAGCAATTTTGGAGAGAAAGATTTCTGATAATGTTTAGAAAGACAAACCACTCATATATAATACACCATACAATATGTAACGGTCTGAATTAATTTTCATATTAATTCAGCCGTTACACAAGAGAAGGAGAGAATGAACCTGGACACAAAATATATTAACGGTTCAAAAATAATTAGTAACGGACAAAATTAATTTTCCAACGTTCAGAAAATTTAAATGAAAAAATGAAGAGGAGCAAAAAGAATTTTAGGGTCCCAGCCCGAACTCGAAGAGGAAATCGAATCGGCATTCGGCGCCCGCAGATGTGGGCGCGTACCCGCACCCGTTACGCGCGCCGAACCGAACCGAACCCAACTGAGCCGGGCCGGGCGGCGGCGGCGGCGCGCGCGTGTGGCCCAAGGGGTTCCCCACACAACAACTTTAAGAGAGCAAAGAAGAGAAACTAATATATGTACACAAGAAAGCTTTGGCCCATCCGATGTGGGACTAAAGAAAGGAAGGAGCTTGAGCTTTTGCTAAAGCAAAGCCAACACAAAGAACATAAGTACATATTTTCGTAAAAGTTGTGCGTGTGGGTGGGTGGGGGTGGAGATGGAGATGTACTATATATTTCAAAAAATTGAAATTTTATAGTAGAAATTTTTGAAGCTTTCAAAAGTTAGGGGGCAGAGGCTCTCTCAGACCCTAATGTAGCTCCATCCTTGTAGACAAGAATAAGGGTAAGACTAAAGGATTACGAGGTCCAAATTCAAGACTATATATAACAACAAAGGATAACAAGACCAAGAACCAAATCTATAGCTAACCCCCTCCCCCTCCAACTGAAACTCATGATGGGTCAACCAATGAGAGTTTGTTGAGAAAAAAAAAAATTGCTGAATAGTGTAAGCCCTATTTAGTAAAGAAAAAAGTCAGTAATACAAAGCTGAGAAGTGACAAAAGGAAGATAAATCGTCCTAGCAAGATAGTAGTGGTGCACAAAATGACACTCAAGCTCACTAAGTTTTGTGCACTCATAAAACACCGACTTGCTGGCATCTGAACGTCACTGTCAGAGTGAAGAGGAGTGGCAACAGAAAGGGTGGCGCCCATGTCTTCAAAGAGGCATAACTAGGTTATCTATCTAGTCCCCGATTGTATATATATATATATATATATATATATATGGCCAAAGCCCTAAATGAAGTTAACTTATCCAACATTAACATGGTATCAAAGCTATACTTAATAGTGAGAACGTGGAAATCAATTAACAAGCAACAAATCAACGAGAAGAAATAACTAGAAACACCCCCCTACTTTTCCACCTCAAGGCGGATTGATCAATAAGAGTTTGCCAAAAGGGAAGGCGTGTCTTTGAACTGTATTAGCCTTGTGAAGAAGTCTATAATCTACATATGGGATGTAAGATATGGTAGTGATTGTTGGTTTTGCTTTGTTTGCAAAAGCTCAACTTCCTTTTCATATCTTTAGTCCCACATCGGATGGGACAAAGCCCTCTTGTGTACATATATTACTTTCTCTTCTTTGCTCTATTAAGTTGTTGTGTGGGGAACCCCTTGGGCCACACGCGCGCGCCGCCGCCGCCGCCCGGCCCGGCTCGGCTCGGTTCGGTTCGGTTCGGCGCGCGTAACGGGTGCGGGTACGCGCCCACATCTGCGGGCGCCGAATGCCGATCCGATTTCCTCTTCGGGTTCGGGCTGGGACCCTAAAATTCTTTTTGCTCCTCTTAATTCTGTCATTTATTTTTCTGAACGTTGGAATTAATTTCTGAACGTTACAAGTGTTTTGAACCGTTACATTTTTCAGTGTCCAGATTCATTCTTTTAATACTCTTGTGTAACGGCTGAATTAATCGGAATTAATTCAGACCGTTACACATCAGTCTTATATATTGGTCTGTGTGTTTCTTTGTAAATCTATCAGAAAAATTTCGTACTCCAAACCTCTGTCAACATTCTATTCAGTTTTCATTGTCTCCGAGCTCTGGGCAGAGCTAAGTTCTGGTCGTTCTCTCCAAGTCGTGTGCGGTAACGAGATACCGGTAGTGCGGGGGTTTTACTACTAGGAGCTTCGGGACCGTCTGCACACAGATCCCGAATAAACTCTTAGGACAGTGCTTCGTGCACGACTTCCCCAGAGGCCGGTAACATCTGTTTCATTTTATTTTTGTATTATGAAATTAGTAAAAATAAAACAACAAATTCTAACAATCTAAGAGTTTAATACTGTTACAATTGATTATTTTTCTAACTGTTGTTTTGTTCTACCACGGTTTGCTACTGTTATAAGTCAATTGATTTGCTACTGGTAGAGATTAAAACTGTTAGAAGATTAAACTGTTGCTACTTAAGATAGTTACTGTTATAAAGAAAAAAAAAATTTAATATAGTTACTGTTGTAAGAAAACAAAAAAAAAAAATAGTTACAGTTGTAAGAATTTGCTACTGAGAGTTTACTACTGTTATAAGAGTTTGCTACTGTTATAAGGAAGAAAAAAAAATATATAGTTACTGTTGCTACTTAAGATTTGTTCAAATAGTTTACTATACTATTGATTAAAACTGTTTCAATATTTTTTCAATAGTTACTGTTATAAAATATTACCTACGGTTAGAATTTGATTTACTAATAGTTACTGTTTGCTTAGAATTGTCAATTACAATTGATTTCTTAGAATTGATTTTCACTATTAGCTTCTCACTATTTGCTTCTAATTGATAGCTAATACAATTTGCTTCATTTTTTTTTAATCACTTAGTATTTTGAAAACAATCTAGGATCAAAAGAAAATAGTTTAGTAAAAAGGAAATTGCAAATAAAATCTTCAAATCTAAAGTTTCAAAGTAGAGACAAACTCGGGCACAAGCCGAAAGGGTCCTTCTGTCAACCGGGTGTAAACAACCCTAAGCGACACGGTACTTAAGAGTCTTCGGACCACCGCTAGCTGGGAACCGGCCCCTACAGCTAACCTGATTTGATCAACACTTGAACAACTAAAGATTTTAAGATTGAATTAGCAAATACCACCTAAACTATTATCTTAGACATTGTTATTAAATAAATTTATATTTTTCAGACTGAAATCATGACTGGAAAGGAGGAATCCTCTACTGCAAAACCTGCTAAGTTTGATGGTTCATACTTCAAGAGATGGCAGAGCCAAATGAAATTTTGGCTCACGACCTTAGGACTTATTTCTGCCATTGATGGGTCCACACCCATCACAAATGATTATGATGAAACTGAGTCTGACATATGAGTGTCCACCTCATCGAAACCAAAAACCCCTAAAGAGATAGACTTCCATTGTTTTCATAGAATTCTAAGCGCATTATCTGAATCCTTGTATGATATATTTTTTGAATACAAGAGCGCTAAAGAACTCTAGAAAGCCTTGGAAGATGAATACGGCTGTGATGATGCCGGAATAGAAAGGTTTAATTCTTCAACCTTTAATAGGTATTTTATGGTAGATAACAAACCAATGAATGACCAGCTCCATGAATTCCAAGAATACCTTAGACATATTCAAGCCAAAGGGACATCTTTCTCCAATGAACATAAAATAGCATGCCTAATAGACAAGCTACCTCCCTCTTGGTCTGATATGGCTAAGGATCTTATCCATACACAAGGAGACCTTACCTACAATCAAGTCCTAAAGAAAATTAGAACCGAAGAACAAATTAGATTGAGGTCTAAGCCTAAGACTGAATCTAAAGTTAAGGTAAACCTTGTAGAAGGCCAAGGAAAACCCAAGTCTAATTTTCCTTATAAACCCAAAAAGAATTTCTTCAAGAAGAAGAAAAACTTTCAACCTAACCACCAAAACCATCATCACCAAAACCAAAAACCTAGAAACTTCAGTCAGACTCAGGATCAGAAGAGGTTTTGTTTTGTGTGTGGTAAAACAAACCATATGGCCATCCACTGCTATCATAGGAAGAAGGAAGCTGTCCAGACCTCCTACAAAGGAAAGGGCTCAGTTAGACCAGAAGCGAACATGCTTCACAAAGGTTCTTCGAGTTCCTTCAGGAATCAAGTGGAGGAGGTGTGACCCTAGGAGATGGCTCAACGGCACAAATTATTGGAAGAGGAAAAGTTAACCTGAAGATGACATCAGGAAAAATCTTAACTCTTCATGATGTTCTTCATGTGCCGTCTGTCAGAAGAAACCTAGTTAGTGGATCCCTTCTTGTAGCCTCAGGATACAAAATTGTAATGGAGGCTAATAAAGTAGTTTTTTCTAAGCATGACTCTTTTATAGGAAAAGGCTTTGTAAAAGACGGTCTTTTCATTTTAAGTACAATGAATAAAAATTCTGATTGTTCTCTCATTGTCTCTAATATAGAATCTTCAAATGTTTGGCATGGCAGACTAGGTCATGTGAACCTAGGTTCTATTAAAAGAATGGTGACTTTAGATCTTATTCCCAAGACTCCAATAGATGACAAACACAAATGTGAGATTTGTGTTCAAGCCAAACACACTAGATTACCATTCAAATCTGTAGAAAGAAATTCTGACCCTCTAGAACTTATTCATAGTGATGTATGTGACTCAAATAGGATTTTGACCAGAGGCGGTAGAAAATACTTTGTTACATTTATAGATGATTATTCAAAGTATTGTTATATCTACCTTCTCAAAACCAAAAATGAAGTTCTAGATAGGTTTAAGGTCTACAAATCTGAAGCTGAGAATCAATTAGAAAGGAAGATTAAGATCCTTAGATCTGATCGTGGTGGAGAATATACCTCAAACGAAATGACTAACTTCTGTGAAGAACATGGAATAATTCATGAGGTAACTGCTCCATATTCACCTCAGTTTAATGGAGTTGCTGAACGCAAGAACCGCACTCTGTTAGATATGGTGAATGCCATGCTTCTCAGCTCTGGTGCTCCTGATAACTTATGGGGAGAAGCCCTTTTAACTGCCTGTTACATTCTTAATAGAATTCCTAGTAAGACAAAAGATAAGACTCCCTATGAGCTGTGGAAAGGTAGAGCACCTAGGATTAATTACCTTAGAGTTTGGGGATGCCTTGCTAAAGTCGGAATTCCCGAACCTAAAAAGAGGAAGATTGGTCCCAAGACTGTAGACGCTGTTTTCATAGGATATGCCTTAGACAGCTATGCCAATAGATTTCTAGTGACTCACTCAGAAGTAAATGAAATCTCTAACAATACCATTATAGAAGCAAGAGATGCAGTTTACTTTGAAAACATATTTCCCTTTAAGGATAGAAGTTCAATCTCTTCCTCCATACCCTCTACTAGTTCTCATGTCCAAATACCTAACTCTCAATCTGAACAAGACTTAGAACCAAGACGGAGTAAAAGGAATAGGATTGAGAAAAATTTAGGAGAAGAATTCTTCACCTTTTTGATAGAGGGTGATCCCTCAACTTATGAAGAAGCAATGTCGTCTCCTGATGCTCCTTTCTGGAAAGAAGCCATTAACAGTGAATACAACTCCATCATGGAGAACAACACTTGGTTTCTAACAGATCTACCTTTAGGGAATAAACCAATAGGTTGTAAGTGGATTTTCAAGAAGAAACTCAGAGCCGATGGTACTATAGAGAAATTCAAAGCTAGACTAGTTGCCAAGGGTTTTACCCAGAAGAAAGGGTTAGATTATTTTGATACCTACTCTCCTGTAGCTAGGATAACATCCATTAGAACTCTCCTGGCCTTGGCATCTATTCATGATATGCTAATCCATCAAATGGATGTAAAGACAGCATTTTTGAATGGAGATCTAGAGGAAGAACTTTATATGGACCAACCTGAATGTTTCATTGCTAAAGGTCAAGAAAAGAAAGTTTGCAGACTAGTAAAATCCCTCTATGGCTTGAAACAAGCTCCCAAACAATGGCACAACAAATTTGACAAAGTAATTTGTGAATATGGTTTCTTGTCAAATGAGTATGACAAATGTATATACTCTAAAGGTACATG
This sequence comes from Iris macrosiphon, assembly GCA_036927795.1. Classification (NCBI taxonomy): domain Eukaryota; kingdom Viridiplantae; phylum Streptophyta; class Magnoliopsida; order Asparagales; family Iridaceae; genus Iris; species Iris macrosiphon. The sequence goes on along the minus strand of JAYESA010000004.1, from coordinate 31,715,430 downwards.
TAAAAGTTGTGTCATTTTATGCTTGTATGTAGATGACATCCTTATCCTAGGTTCATCACTGGAATTGATAAATATTACAAAGAACTATTTATCTAGCCAGTTTGATATGAAAGACCTAGGAGAAGCCAACCTAATTTTAGGAATGCAAGTGACCAAAGGCAAAGAGGGTTATACTCTATCTTTAGCACATTCAATTGAAAAAATGCTAAAAAGATTTGAGTTATTTGATAAGAAACCTGTCCTTACTCCTTATGACAGCAGTATTGTACTGAAAAAGAATGAAGGATCACCTTTGGAACAACATAAATATTCACAGATGATAGGCTCCCTTATGTATATAACAAACAGGACAAGACCTGATATTGCATTTGCTATTGGAAGACTAAGCAGATATACCAGTAACCCAAATCAGTCACATTGGACTGCCTTGGATAGGGTATTTAGATATTTCAAGGGCACCCTAGATTACAAACTTCATTTTACTAGGTACCCTGATATCATAGAAGGTTATTCAGATGCAAACTGGGTAATCGACTCACATGATATAAAATCCACTACTGGATATGTTTTTACTCTAGGAGGAGCTGCGATCTCCTGGAGCTCTTGTAAGCAAACTATCATAGCTAGGAGTACAATGGACTCCGAAATGATAGCTTTAGATACAACTTGCACAGAAGCTGAATGGCTTAAAAATTTTATTATGCATATACCTGTTTCTCTTAGTCCTGTTCCTGCAATTTCTATAAATTGTGATAATAAATCTGTTATTGAACTACTAAAGCATGATTTTGTGAATGCTAAGATGAACAGGCACCTGCAGCTGCGCTTCAAGTCAATAAAAAGCCTACTAGGCAAATATGTGGTTCTTGACTATTAAAGTCAGAAAAGAACCTTGCAGATCACTTGACGAAGGGTCTGTCTAGGACTTTGATCCTAGAATCATCGAGGGGGATGGGGTTAAGCCCATAAGTTAGTCACTAGCAGTGGCAACCCAACCGAGTCTGACTGGAGATCCCAAGAAGCCGGTTCAATGGGTAGAAACAAGCTGAACTTAGGTGACTTTATGGAACACTGACTCGAGACTAAAGTCTCATTACATGTGTACAATGACTCCCCATCCCTATGGTGACAGTGTTCCTGTGTGATATGGTTAGGATGAGTTAAACTCTTAATAGGTCCAAGCTGCAATGCTGGGTTGATTCATATCACCAACCATTAAGGACTTACCTATATGAGAGGTCGTGAAGGCCGCGACTATGGGACATGGCGATCCCAGACAACTCTCATGAATGTGAAAAGTGCGCATGGCCATTTAAAAGCGCCACCCGATAGACCAAGGACCTCTAGCATACTATGTGTGCTATTTTTCTAAATCTGGTTCAAGAAGTCTGATTCAAGGCATAGTCCATCAAGCACTTCTTCAGATTAAGGCAATAGTCACTACGTGAGATTCAAGGCTGTAGTCCATCTCATCTATGCAAAGTATTTTACTGCCCAGATGCTCTCTCTCTCTCTATTTACTTCACTCTTATCTCTATTTCGGAACTTGACCTTTTGGGGGAGGATTGTTGGTTTTGCTTTGTTTGCAAAAGCTCAACTTCCTTTTCATATCTTTAGTCCCACATCGGATGGGGCAAAGCCCTCTTGTGTACATATATTACTTTCTCTTCTTTGCTCTATTAAGTTGTTGTGTGGGGAACCCCTTGGGTCACACGCGCGCGCCGCCGCCGTCGTCCGGCCCGGCTCGGCTCGGTTCGGTTCGGCGCGCGTAACGGGTGCGGGTACGCGCCCACATCTGCGGGCGCCGAATGCCGATCCGATTTCCTCTTCGGGTTCGGGCTGGGACCCTAAAATTCTTTTTGCTCCTCTTAATTCTGTCATTTATTTTTCTGAACGTTGGAATTAATTTCTGAACGTTACAAGTGTTTTGAACCGTTACATTTTTCAGTGTCCAGATTCATTCTTTTAATACTCTTGTGTAACGGCTGAATTAATCGGAATTAATTCAGACCGTTACACATCAGTCTTATATATTGGTCTGTGTGTTTCTTTGTAAATCTATCAGAAAAATTTCGTACTCCAAACCTCTGTCAACATTCTATTCAGTTTTCATTGTCTCCGAGCTCTGGGCAGAGCTAAGTTCTGGTCGTTCTCTCCAAGTCGTGTGCGGCAACGAGATACCGGTAGTGCGGGGGTTTTACCACTAGGAGCTTCGGGACCGTCTGCACACAGATCCCGAATAAACTCTTAGGGCAGTGCTTCGTGCACGACTTCCCCAGAGGCCGGTAACATCTGTTTCATTTTATTTTTGTATTCTGAAATTAGTAAAAATAAAACAACAAATTCTAACAGTGATACCGTCCTAAGTAGATACTGATGACGAACATAGTGACAATCAACCTCAATGTGTTTTGTCTACATATAAATCAATGTATGTTGTCTACTTATAAAACACAAGGTTGCAAGCAATTTCAATGTGTTAGAGCTACTGTAGTTGTAGTCTCACGTTGGTTTGGAGATCTCTCCTCCGATTGTACTTGTATATGTATCCCTGGCCTAGAGTCTAATAGATCCATTTATGTTTTCTTCTTCTGGAATTTGATTTTGGATTAGGGTTTGTGGAAACTTCGGTTAGGATTTTGGGTTAGAGAACTAGGGTTAGGACTAGGGTTAAGAAAATTTGGGGGATTAGAAAAAAAATTGTGGATCAGCTATTGATACCATGTTAGAAAATGGAAATCAAACAACCAATCAACATCAAACAACCAATTAACATCAAACAACCAATCAACACCACGAAATAACTACAAACATATCTTGCATCTGATTGAGCGCTCAAGTTTCACCAGTTTACTGATAGTATAAAAGGGAGTTTAAACCCACATTAGATAATTAGTGGTAGGATGAAACATAGATATATGGCATGAGCAGTCCCGGTAGTATTGCTAAAAGTTTAGTCCCACAATTAGGATCTAACCACATATTCATACAATGATGGATAAGATCCTCAATTTGGAATGAGTAGTTCCACACTTCAAACTCTTGAAAAGAAACTGATGTCGTCTTAAATCACATCATATATATCTACGGGCATCGTATCTCATTTGTGTATTTATCCTCGTGTTACCCTGGTATTACTGCTAAAAGTTTGGAATGAGCAGAAAGGACTTGGGCTTCTTTGTTTTTCAGAGATCTGGAAATTCTGGTGGCCAGGGTCTGAGTTCGGTGGAAAATCACAAATTTGGAACCCTCCCATCTTTGTGTTTGCTCATTGTAGCACAGACCTCTGTATAGAACAGCATAAAATGAAAACCTTCATCACCTTTTATGAACTTTTCTACAATGTGCAATCTGGCTTATGCGATACCAGCACAGCAATCTCGAGGATCGTTTTGCTTTTTCATAATCTTGAAGTTGCATTAGTTCGTTTCTTGATCAATTTTCATTTGGTTACTGAAATATTCTTATGGCAAGTTTTGTTGCAATTTCCTTTAGCACTTTGAGGCCTCGAGTTCGATTTATTTAATCTTGGATGATCAGTATCACTTCATTGTTTGCAACTTCAGGTGTGGATCTAGTAGTCCATGCAGCTGGACCTTTCCAACAGGAAAAGAATTGCAAAGTGTTGGCAGCTGCTATCAGTACAAAGGTAAGATATTTTGCTTGCCCTTCATAAATTTTCTGTAGACTAAGATTATTTATAATACCGTCGGCTAATTTACTTGATCTAGGGATTACTTACACAAGCATAACTTTGAAACAGACAGCATATGTGGATGTTTGTGACGATACAAACTATGCAATGCAAGCAAAATCTTATCATAAGGAAGCTCTTTCTGCGAGTGTTCCAGCTATAACTACTGGTGGAATTTATCCTGGAGTGAGCAATGGTGCAACTTTACATCTTTTGCTTTAGTTGTTTGTTCAGTAAGAATTTGCAAGTTCACTGATCAACTCTGACCTGTCTTCTTATGGTTAGTGGCATAATGCTGGGTTAGATGTTCATCCAAGTATTGTATTAGTTTAATTCATCTGGAATTAGAACAATGCTGCCACAAATTCTTTCCTTCTGAACTAGACCTAGAGGTTAGAACAGCTGATCAAACTCAATCTTGATGCATTTTGGTTGAGGGCGTGGACTGCCCAAGCTAAACTTTGTTACAGTTTGGCTGCAACTGCTCTGGTTGTACTGAATTGTCAAACCATTGTGGTATCCAACCACATTTTAAGTGAACTTTTGGGAAGGCATGCTGTTTAATTATACAAGGCAGAAGTTATCAGCTGATTGAGGTGGACTTCCTATTTTGACACTAAAACCTACACTTTGAACCCTTTGCATTTCATTTCACAATAATAGCCAGTTTTTATCAGTTAATGAAACACACTTTCTGATCTTTGATGCAGAAATACATAAATTGACTCCATTATGGGTATTAGCTATACTTTTGTTGTTGTTAGTATTTTACTTACTAGAGCTTAACAATGTTTTTTTTACAGTAATGGCAGCTGAGCTAGTGCGGATTGCCAGAAGTGAAAGTGCTGGTGAACCAGAGAGGCTAAGGTTGGTGCTTAATATATTAAATGCAAAGACGAAATACAGAAATAGCATGATTTAGTGGTATGATATGACTTAGGAGAAACAAATAGGATGGTGGGAAATTTCTACTTATATTCCCAGGGAACTAATTTTCAGGAGAAATAGAAAGATACTTCGCCTTCTTCCAGCATGTCCCAATTAGCTATAGTCCATTGATCTACGTCCATCCTTACCTTATTGTCCTGTGCTATCATTATATTTTTTTTCCCTATGAGATGAGCAGACACTTATCTTTAGAGAATCAAACCAGTGGTTAAAGACATCTAATAAAGATGCGACAATAACTTAGACCTTGTGACATTAGAAACTGGTTATAGATACACGAGCAATAGCTGCGAAATCATTTTGTGACGAACAAGGTTACAGAAGGCTATAGAGAGGTTGTGACATCAGTAAATTTGTTATTTTTATCAGTATCAATGGTGAAGCAGGCTTGAGGGATTAGGTGATTTATTTACTGGCATTGGAGGCTGCATCGTTGATGCGGGCGAAGACCTAGAGGGAAAAATGAAAAATGTGAACAATCAACTACTATAAAATTATTACAAAAATAATAATTAGTAATACCGATTTTAGAATGGCATGTGGGTGGCGTCGGATCACTAGGCGTCAACGTTGGAGGCAGAGAAGGAAATAAGTTAGAGAGATCCATGTTAGGGTTTTGACATCGCACCATACAAACTCAAAATAGATTTCTCATTCTTCAAATTTTCAATTTTAAAGTAATAAGAGTACATGACATATATATAGCATTATAAAACTATATTTATAGATGAATACAAATCAAGTTAAAGTTATCAAAACCAACTTAAATTTCTAATGAATAAAAGAGATAAAATAATCTTCATCTAAACTAACCAAAAAATAACAAAAAAGATAATGGAAAATCTAAATTTTGGTTTCTTATCAATCACCCATCGATCTCACAATTCAACCTAGACATTGTTGCCGATTAAACATGAGAAATATTAATGAAGCCATGATATCCGCATGATGCCACATCAAAAACTCAAAAACCATTTATGCATTTCTCTTGATGATTGTTCGGGAAAGATAATGCTACCGTCATTACTGTCATCGTTTTAACATTTATTTAATGAAGAAACATGGGAAGGTTTTCCTTCCACCGATTCTCTCTTAAGAGTTATATGTTGAAATTATGATTTGTTATTCAATTTGTAAATCATTGTAAAAATTTAGCGTGGCATTTCCATGTAGAGCAAACCATCCATGTTGCATATTGGAGTTAACATGAACTAGTTTCATATTGTCTTAGAGACAAGTAACACTTTACATTGCCAATAAGTCTTTATCATAAGTTATGACATGGTTTCTCTAAGAATCTGGATCCCCTTTTGACAATGAATAAACAAAGCACAAATAACCGAGATTAATACCAAGCACAAAATATAACGTAGTTCGGCCGAAGGTTGGCCTACGTCCACCGGGTAAGGTGAGAATATCTTTATTGAATCAAGAGAAAACTTTACGAGAGTTATACCGTATTTGCACAAACCCTCCATTACGAAATCTCTAATGAGTTATCGATTGATTCTTATCCCAACAATTTTTCGTGCTCCACCTATATCCCTCATGTCAAATTTCGCACTCAATGAAGCTTTACGTGTCTTTATTTCCGCAATATTCCTAGAAGCAATCAATATATCATCGACATATAAGAGGAGATATATCAACGAACTATCCTTGAGCCGCTTTGAGTACATGCAGCTGTCATACTCACATCGAGAGAAATTTGTCTTCAACATAGACGAATCGAAGCACTTGCACTACTGCATAGGAGACTGCTTCAACCCATAAAGAGACCACTTAAGTTCACATACATGAACCTCCTTGTCGGGCTCTATAAAACATTTGGACTGCCTCATGAATATCTATTTCAACTCCCTATGCAAAAAAAAATTTCACATCCATTTGTTCCAAATCAAAATCTTGAGCTGCTACCGGTGCCAACAAAATTCGAATAGACATATGCTTGACCACAGACGAGAAAAACTCGTTCTAATCAATCTCCTCCTTTTGAGCATAACCATTCGCAATTAATCGTGCCTTGCATTGCTCATTATCCTTTTTCCTGAATAACCACTTGCAGCCAATAGCTCTTTCCTTTCAGTCACTCGACCAACTTTCACGTACAATTCTTCAGAAGTGATTCCATTTTCTTTGTTATGGCCACCATTTATCAATTCATGTTCTCTTTTCCAATGACCTTCTTATAATCACTTGGATCTCCTATTTCCATCACTAGAGCAGATAAAACAGTTTTCAAAACCATACCTAACTAGTGCCTTATATGTACACAATGATCTCCTTAATGTTATTGTCTTTGGGTCCTATTGGGTTAGTCCTCATTCTCCATCTCCGTAATATGCTCGTCCACCTCCGCATCAATAGACTATAATAGTGCTTAGGTGATTGTATCCTCTTAAGTGTTAAAAACCTCCACATATATCAAATCGTTATTATCTGATGTGTTATTCACCTCCTTAGATTCTTTTCTCACATTTTTCAACATGAAAATCTCATAGAATATGACATCACGGCTGGTGAACACCCTTCTACTATCTTGATTCCATAACTTGTAGACTTTAAACAAAACGCACCATTTTGACTTTGACTGTATCTTGGTTGACTTTCTATCACGAGTGAATAGGCAAGGGCCCAAACACATGTAAAGAATCATAACTGAGTAGCTATCCTCTTCATACCTCTTTAGGAATATGAAGACCAATGGATGTAGATGGTTATCCGTTGAGCAAATAATATGCATGATTTACCGTCTCCGCTCATAAGTCCTTTGTAAGGCCTGCTTGTAACCGCATACTCTTGATCCTCTCTAATATTGTCTTGTTCATTCACTTTTCTACCCCGTTATGCTTTGGACACCCTAAAATCGTCCATTCCCTCTATATACCCTACTCCTTACAATACTCCTAAAATTCCGTCAAGGTGTACTCACCTATATTGTCATTTCGCAAATACTTCACAGTTCGCTCCTTTTACTTCTCTATTGTAGTTTTTCACTCTCGGAATCTAGAAAGCACCTATGACTTGTGTTTGAGAAGATAAACTTATAATTTCCATGAGAAGTTGTTAATAAAGATGATGTATTACTCAGCACCTCCCTTTGATCGAATCAACCTTGGCCCCATAAGTTTTAATGGATGTAGTCGAAAAGTCCTTCAGTCATGTGTACTGCCAGCTTGAAGATTACTTTGTTACTTTTCCAACGAAAAATACTTGCAGAAATTCAACTTGCACTCCTTAAAACCCTCTAGCAACTCCATTTCGTGCAACTCACGAAAACCTCTCTCACTCATGTAGCCAAGACGCATATGCCCCAACTTTGCGACATCCTCCACTTGTTTCTCTGTAACGACGCTTGTAACACCAATAATCGTGCTTCCGTCCATCTGATACAAGTTTGACGACATGTATTATCTCTTTACGGCCATCAGGTTATCTTTAACTATCTTTAAAATTGAATTATGGCCAACAAACTTGCATCATATCACATCCAACAAGTCCAACGAAATAATGTTCTTCTTTAATTCTGGAACGTGTCTCACGTTAACGAGTGTCTACATCACATTATCAAACATACAAAGCTTGATGTTTCCTATGGTAAGTGTTTTGCACACCTCACCGTTCTCCGTAAGAACAACACCACCGTCGAACTCCTTATAGGTGCTGAACCACACCCTGGTAGGACACATGATATGAACATTCCGAGCCAAAAAAATCAAGTTTCGGTGAAAACATCCTTTCTACTATGTAGCGTAAGTACATCACACGATAACTCCTTAACTTCCGTTGTAATACTAGCTTGACTCGAGTTGTTTGTATTTATACTTTATCCTTATTTTCTAACGACTCCTTATTCTTTGGATATTGCTTCTTCATGTGAGCTGACTACTTGCAGAAATAACAACATCGTCATCGTGACACGATGATTTGGAATTCCTTCTTTCGTTCTTGTTTTCATCTTTATTTTTTGACCTTCTTCTTTCATTGTCGATCAACCTGATGACTCTTCCAATGGATTTGACATTCTCATAATCTCATTATTGAAAAGTGTCATTGTAACCTCCTCCATTTCAAGAGTCTCCTTTCCATAAAAGATCATTGTCACCAAGTAGTCATAAAATGCTGAAAAGCGACTATAGAAGCAAAAGCGCTTGATCCTCCGCCTCTAACTTTACATCAAGACAAACACGATTGCTTATCACCTTATTGAAGTTGTTCAGATGTTGTAGAATCATGGTTTCTTTTTTCCTGTGTAAACTGTAGAGTCGAATATAAATATACTTGTTTGACAAATACTTTGTTATATACAAACTCTCTAGCTTCAACCATAAACTTGTCATAAAAGTTTCAGACATAACGTTATACATTACCTCGTCCGCCAAAAAAAGCTCTATCATGTACTTCTTCTGATCAACGTCTTCCCATGTATGATCTGTAACATAGTTGGTTTTTTTTTTCCTTGCAGTCAATCTCCTTGTACAATTTCTCTTTTACGAGAATTGTCTTTACCCTTCTCGGTTACATCGAGTAGTTACTTTCGCATTAAACTTCTCCACTTCGAACTTGGTGCTATTAATCTTGTTATTCGTCATACTTAATTCCGAATGAGAACTCTCACTTGGATCTTTGTGAACCAACGATTTCAAGAATCATGATATAAAAAGATAGAGAGTGGACAAATATCGTCACCGACCGTTAACCTATGTATGAAAATTGAAATCCATCCGGTTCCCTTACGCTCTGTAGCCGGACAACGCAGAACGTCCCTTTTTCACAACGAGTAAACAAAGCACAAATTGTCGAAATTAATAGCAAACACAAGAACACAAGATATAATGTGGTTCGGTCGAAGATTGCCCTACATCAACGACACAAGAAAAGAGATTGAATCTAGAGAAAACTTTATAATAGTTAGTACAATAATACCATATCACACAAACCCTCCCTTACGAGATCTCTAACGAGCTCTCATTTCTTCTCTCAATTCCCTTATAGATTCCTACCACAATCACAAGCAAAGCCTCCTTAAACCGTTAATAGCCTCAAGCTCACATAAATTAGTGTTAGAAATAACTTTAAACTGGCTCTCCTAATATATACTAAATATTTGAGAAAATCCTACCAGTCGAAAATCATTCAAAACTGGACTCGAATAAGTCTTTACATATTTGAAGTTTTGAACTTCAACCCGAACTATATCATAACGAGTTCTTCCAAAAATTATATTATGTTATAATTAAAGTATTAGTCATTTCATTATTTTTTCCTCTCCTATTATAGGTTTTACGACTTCATAAGGATAGCATACAGATGCAATTATATTCAGGCTTTAGGTGGCTGCTCTGCTAATAAGATTCTTCAGATTTTTCTATTATACTGCAGGGACTGGTGGTGCTGGTCCAACAATATTGGCAACAAGTTTTTTGCTCCTTGGTGAGGATGTTGTTGCCTATAACAAAGGTCAGGTCTTGAAAGTGTTACTGTCATTATTTTATCCCTACTTAAGTTAGATGTTTAACAGGAACTTACTTTTTTTAGGAGAGAAAATTAAGTTAAAGCCATATAGTGGAATGCTCAACATTGACTTCGGAAGAGGGGTTGGAAAGAGAGATGTATACTTGTTGTAAGTTCAAGGAGAAGAAAGGAGTCAAAAGGCATTGTTTCTATCTCATACTGTCATACATGTTTTCACAACTAATAACAAGAAGCCCAGACAACACATTTCACATTCTAGTCCTCACTATAAGCATTAGATATAAGTTGATGATAAATGACTATACCTTACACGATCAAGGGTGTGAATGTTTTTATGAAACTCTACCTACATGCGAAGGAATTTTCTGAATGATTCCATCTTCTCTTTTTTGTTTTTATCGGCAATAAAATTTATTAATAGAATAACCCGACTTTCCACGATAGAAAGTAGGGGGAAACAGTACAATAGCTATTGGCAATCACATGACAACTGACGAGACAAACAACCTCACGTGGTCAACTACCAAACTTAACATAAGCACACCTGAGAACATAACCAACCTCGAACTTGAGCACCAAGAGTCCTCCATGAGCTACACACGGACAATTGTTGGGCTACATGAGTTAGCAACTACAAGGGCACAAGATTGTATCTTTGAAGCAACGTCAATAGGAGAGGAAGATTTGCCATTGAAAACTCGTTCATTCCTTGCAATCTAGATGTGCCAGAGCAAATGAATATCCAAACCTTCATGGAAAATCCTCCCATTTTGGAACCTTGCCATTGTAACAGCTCCCCCTCGACGTTGCAAGGAAAACAAAAGAAGGAATATTACACCAACTCAGTATGATATTCCAAACTGATCATTCCCAATAACAATTGACATGGTTGCAATCTTCAAAGGATCTTTGACAATGGACTCATAGATTGAAATAAAGGGATTTTTAGACCACTGTCTTCAAGGAAGCATTTAGTAAGAATACTTTCCAGAGCAACCAACCAGACGAAGCACTGAACCTTAGGTGGAGCAACCCCATGCCAAAGTTGTTTTGACCAAGAACAGATAGAACCATCCACTGAAGATTTTGGTAATTTAGATGTTTTCTTGACCGTAAAATTACCTTTTTGGGATCATGAGACCCAAAATATGTTATGTTGCTTATCTTCGTCTATGTTAAGTTAACCCCATGGAGAAATTGAGAGAGGCGATGAAGATCGGATTCTCCCCAACTGAAGAGAGTTCTCCTAGAGTGAAAATTTCAAGCAATGTTTCCAAGGGATGACACGACCAAATATGCAACTTTTAGATGTTTTTCTTCAAAAATGGAATATAATCTAGGAAATTCCAGGTTTAAAGGTTTGTCTAACACCCAATGGTCATGTTTGAATTTTTTTGACTTACCACTACCTGTGATCCAAATAAAACCATTAGAACTGATTAAATCTGAAAATCCCTGTATATCTTTGCAGCTGACTAAGTTCTTCATTAATGGAGATATCTTTTTACTGCCCACTGAAGATAAGTCCCAAAAGTTAGGATCCCAATTGTATTTAACGCATAAAACCCGCCTCCACAGAGTCTCTTTTTCTTTAGCAAATCGCCACCACCCCCTACTAAGTAGATTAGCATTATTTTTCCAAGGACAACTGATGCCCAATCTCCAAATTCCCTATCCATGCACACCTTGGACCATCTAACCTTGCACAAATATTTGTGTATTGCTTGTTACCTGAATCTTCGCTGAAGTTTTTCCATCTCAGAAATTATTCCTCTTGGTGCTTTGAAGAAATAAGAAATGAGGAAGATTATAGTGTTACTTTAATCAAGGTTACTCTACCACCCAGGGATATGAATATGCTGTCATTTTGCAAGTTTCTTTTGAAAATTCTCAATAATGCCCTTCCAAGCATATTCGCGATGCGGGTTGATCTCAAGTTAAAATCCCAAATATCTCATAGGAAACTCCCCTAGCTTGCATCCCATTGCAGTATAGCACTAGATAAAACTGATGTCGACACAAAAGAAGAGCCCAGGTGAATAAGCGTGCTCTTATGAAAGTTTATCTCCAAACCTGAGACGACCTCAAAACACCGAAGAACTCTTTTAAGTTGTGCAAATATTCCCCTTCTGCTTCTAAAACAAGATTGTGTTGCCCAAAAACTGAAGGTGAGATAACCTTCAATCCCCCTTGCCTAACTTGAATACCCTTGAAAAGCTTTAATTGCTCTGCTTTCTAAAGTAACTAGTGAAGACCCTCTGTAACATTGAGAAAGAGGAAAGGGGGCAGGGAGCAACCTTGTCTTATGCCATGGCTCATTCGAACCTCGCCAGTAGGACTTCCATTAATGGTCATCAAAACTGAAGTATAAGTAAATAAGTAATACAAGTCTGACTCATAATCAGCCACTACCAGAAAATCCTGACCAACTTGTCACGCCCCAGACCCAAAATATCGAGGGACTGGACACGTGGCAATGGCCAGCAGCACGCACCGATGGTCAACCCAATTTAATGGAACCATCAGGACGCACTTAAGCTGTAAAGAAGGTCTACTACAACAAGTCACACTAATCTCATCCATAAAAGATAAATAAATAAACAAACTGCATAATGAAATGGAAATAAGTAGCAACAAATCTCAACAAGTCGGTCGGAGAAACAATCCGACATATGTCTGAATACTCTGGCTCAGTAGGCCAGGAACAAAAGAGATAAACATAAAGTAAATACTGAGTACGGGATCAGGTACTCAGGAGAAGTCTTCGGCAGTCACCTCGTCTTCAGGGTTCAGTTCTGCTCCAGTATCAAGTCCAGTAATAGCTTCAGCTCCTGTCCCGTATATCTCGGGGTACTGCTGCTCAGCTAAACCTGGGGACATAATCCATTCCAGGTCCTCAGGGGACATAGCAAGGTACAGAAAATACAAGCCAAATAAATAAGCAATGCAGCAATAAGTAAATAATTGGGTAAACTATGTAACCAGCTAAGTGATATGCAACATGAGAGCAGCACTAGAACTCAGGCTGAGACCGCTACAAGCTCTGTGTCGGGGAGCCGGTAGCAGTAATAACAGGTAAAGGGTCTAGCTCTGCTGGAGAGTCTACAACCTCACAATAGTAGTGGATATATATATAAAACAGCCTGTAGCCTGTGTGTCTCTCCCCACCCAATGTAATCACGCATATCATGACCATAACGTCTCATGTCCATGTCAGCGGGATTATAGCTAATGCAACAAGTCATATTGTCTATAAATAACATATCTCTGTCAAGTCCTGTATCCTATACAGAATCACCACGAATATCTCGGGAAGATCCTGTCTCATAAATAGTGTCAAGTGTCCTGGGTTATGATGTACTTGATAAGACAAGTACGAGAAAGTAAAGGGTCCGAAATGTCCATCTCTAGGTGACGTACCCAACACCGCGTACGGTGTTGGCACCCGACTGATAATCGGACGCTAAGTACGACACACGGTCTTAGGTTAAGCATGTACAACAGTTATAAATAAAACAAGAAAATATGCAACAAGACTGTAAAGTTGGCAAGGTATTCTTGCCCTCTGATGTATAACTAAGCCAAGGAATATTTAGCAAAGACTGCAAGTTTTGGCGAGGTACACTTGCCTGATGTTTGGATTCCAATACGGTTCTGTTCTTGGGAAATTTCCAGAGATGTCTCCGAATGCTGAAATAAACATTACCATCATGCTCAGAAGGTGTCAAATAGCTAGAAACGCCTGTCCTTGAGTCCAATTTGGAGACAAGGGCAAAAACGGCAATTTCGGATCAAAACGAGGTCCGCAGGTGGGCCCGCTTTGCACCGAAAAACGTGTCAGGGTCAACTGTCTCCAAATTCACCAAACTTAGTGTCAACAGGTCAGGAACGCTGATACGAACCCAACGGAACTTCCAGAATTGAATTCCGATGAGCCGATCACAAAATCGCCCGTCGAGTGGGGCCTGTGGGGCCACGACACGCGATTTCGTCAACGTTCTCGGAATCGAACCAAACTTGGGTCACAGGACCAGCGTATTGCTACGAGTCCGATGGCGCAAGTTTCGTTTCAATCCGACGTGTGTACACAAAGTTACAACGCGATTCAGAAAAGTCGGATACGGGACGATGTCCGCGGATACGCGTTGATTCCGGTGTGCACGCACACCCGAATCGACTTCCGCGAAATCCCGCACGTCCGTATCAACGACGCGCACGTATCTGTGAAGACCGCGCGCGACCAAGTCGTCCCGTTTGGCGGGGCGTACTCAGTTCCGGGGTGAAACATGGCATTATTTTTCCTGTTTTTGGATCGCGGTGTGCGATCACCACAGGACGCGATGCCCCGAGCGGTTTGTCCGGACACCGAGAGGGTCATACAGGCTACGCATTGCAATTTACGGAATTGAAAACGGGATTACGAGCAGAAAGTTACGGGTACCTGAATAGGGCCTGAAAAACTGAAAATAAATCGTGTCCGACTCGTGTCCGACACGAGTCCTGTGTCCAACTGCGTCTAGGGTTTCGGGGTCTGTCACCGGAGCTGAGGCCGGCCGGAGGCGGGCTGGGCGGCGCTGGCGGCGGAGGGGGCCGGGGACAGCGTCGCCGGGGGCTCGGGATGCGGGCGGCGCCGGCAGCGGGTCGCCGGAGGCGGAGGCGAGCGGCCTGGAGTCGGGGCCGGCTGCTGGGAGAAGAGGGAGGAGGAGGAAGAAGGGGGCTCGGGCTCTGGCGGCTGCGGGAGGAGGTCGGCGCGGGCTGGGGGTGGCCGGAGGCGAGGTCGGCGAGCTCGGGGGGGATGGCCGGTAGCTAGGTCGTCGGAGTTAGGGTTTGGGGAGGGGAGGATGAAGGAGGCGGTAGGGGGAGGAGGTATTTATAGGGGGAAAGAGGCGGGGGAGGCGCCGGGTCGTGGCGGAGAAGGCGGAGGCAAGGGGTCGTGGGGACGTGGGGGTGAGGCCGGGCGGTTCTCCGGCGACGTGGCCGGAGAACGCGGCGGAAACCGCGGGGGGGTCTGCGTGGGGGAGATGGGGGTAGCCGGGTCGGGTCGGGCGGCGGGTTCCGGGTTGGGCGGACCCGCCCGACCCGTTAAGCTAGGGCTGGGCTGGGCTGGGCTTCGGCCCACTGGGCCGGGCCGAAAAATGGTAAATAATAACAATAATAATAATAATAATAATTAATTAGTTTAAATAGTTTTTGAGTGTTTAAAAATAGGTTCGAGGCCCAATAAAATCCCGGAAAATTACCCTAAGTCCGGTTTTCTATTTTACACCATAAAATCATATTTTTATTACATTTTAATATTAGTTATTAGCAATTAAAAAATTATATAATCTCCAAAGCACCTATGTTAATTCTTGAAAATTTGCAGAAAAATTCCAAAAAATTGTTTTTATCAAACTGGAAATTTTAGGGTGATTACAATCTACCCCCCTTAAGAGGATTGCGTCTTCGCAATCGAAGGGTAAACTACAATGGTGCGAACTACAGAAATAAAAGAATGCTTATGTTTTACCTGCATCTGTGAATAAGTGTGGATAACGCTGGCGCATGATATCCTCTCGTTCCCAGGTCGATTCGCCAGGAGAGTGTTGTTTCCAAGCTACCCGAACCAGTCTGATTGTCTGCCCTCGCAGTGTCTTCTCACTGGTGTCGAGTATACCCACTGGTTGCTCCTCATATCTCAGGCTAGGGCCCACCGAAATCTCAGAATGATCAACTATGTGACTTGGGTCAGTCACGTATCGTCTCAGCTGTGAGACGTGGAATACATCATGCACTTCCTCTAAGGATGGAGGTAATGCAAGACGATAAGCCACCTCACCAATGCGCTCCAAGATATCAAATGGCCCAATATACCTTGGGCTTAACTTGCCTCTGCTTCCAAATCTGATAGTACCTCGAGTGGGCGAGATCCTCAAGAATACGTGCTCTCCTTCCTTAAACTCCAGGGGACGTCTGTGCGTATCGGCCCAATGCTTCTGTCTATCCTGGGCTGCACGGAGATGATTCTGAATCTGCTTTACTTTCTCCACTGTCTCCGTTACCAACTCTGGACCCAGTAATTGACGTTCGCCAACGTCGCTCCAGCATATCGGCGATCTGCACTTTCTTCCGTACAATGCCTCGAAAGGTGCCATCTGAATGCTTGCCTGATAGCTGTTGTTGTAGGAGAACTCCACTAAGTGCAGATGATCTTCCCAAGATCCTCCAAAATCCAGTATACATGATCGCAGCATATCCTCCAATATCTGAATTATGCGCTCCGATTGGCCATCTGTCTGAGTATGATAGGCAGTACTGAATTTGAGTCTGGTGCCGAGACTCTCTTGCATGCTTCGCCAGAAGTGAGATGTAAATCTCGAGTCTCGATCTGATACAATACTAACTGGCACTCCATGTAATTTTACGATCTGTCGCATATACATGTCGGCTAGTACTTCCGTGGATTGTCCGACTCTAAATGGCAAGAAGTGAGCCGATCCACGATAACCCATACCGCATCCTTTCCACTAGGGCTTCTTGGAAATCCGGTGACGAAATCCATGGTAATATGCTCCCACTTCCATTCAGGTATGGGAAGTGGCTGCAACATACCTGCAGTCCTTTGGTGCTCGGCCTTTACCTGCTGGCAGACTAAACATTTTGCCACAAATCGGACAATCTCCCTTTTCATTCCATGCCACCAATAATACTGTCTTAAGTCCCGGTACATCTTGGTTCCTCCTGAATGAACAGAGTATATGGAGCTATGTGCTTCCGTCATCAACTCCTGCCTTAATTCTCCATTTGGAACATATAGGCGATTTCCGCACCGTAATGTCCCGTCCTCGTGGATGCGAAGTCCCGTCTGCATGCCTGCTTCTGTTCTCTCTCTCAGCCTTCGGAATCTAGCATCAGTAGGCAAAGCTTCTTTGATCCTCTCCACAAGTGATGACTTAACTTCGAGGTTAGCCAGCAAGCCATTTTGTCCAGGTAAAACAACCTCTATCTGGAGATCTTGTAAGTCTTGTAATAGCTGAGGCTGCTCCGTTAAGAAATAAGCCGTGGGTTTCCTGCTGAGGGCGTCGGCTACAACATTTGCTTTCCCCGGGTGGTACTGCAGATCTATGTCAAAGTCCACCATCAACTCAAGCCAACGCCTTTGCCTCATGTTGAGCTCCTTCTGAGTATATACATATTTCAAGCTCTTATGATCAGTGAATATTTCGACCTTCTCTCCATACAGATAGTGCCTCCAGATCTTCAGTGCAAAAATTACCGCAGCTAGCTCCAGGTCGTGCGTTGGGTAGTTCTTCTCGTGGACCTTCAACTGCCTCGATGCATAAGCGATAACCTTGCCATGTTGCATCAAGACACAACCTAGTCCACTACCGGACGCATCACTATAGACAACAAAACCTCCTGACCCTGAGGGAAGAGTCAAGACTGGTGCTGTTGTTAGACGCCTCTTCAATTCTTCAAAGGCATTCTGGCATCCCTCCGTCCATATGAACTCCTGATCCTTCCGTGTCAGCTTCGTCATCGGCTCTGCGATCCTTGAAAAATTTTCTACGAACCGCCGGTAATACCCAGCAAGTCCAAGAAAACTTCTCACTTTTGCAACAGAGGTAGGGGTAGGCCAAGTTTCTATTGCAGTGACCTTCTCTGGGTCCACAGACAGTCCTTCTTCCGAGATAATATGTCCCAAGAATGGCACCTTGTCCATACAGAACTCACATTTGCTGAGTTTAGCATACAGCTTCTCCCTTCTCAATGTCTCTAGCACAATTCTTAGGTGTTCCTCGTGCTCTTCGTGGTCCTTGGAGTAGACTAGAATATCATCAATGAATACCACCACGAACTTATCCAAGTACTGATGGAAGACTCCGTTCATCAAACTCATAAATACGGCGGGTGCGTTGGTTAAACCAAACGACATTACTAGGAATTCATAGTGTCCGTACTTAGTCCTGAAGGCCGTCTTTGGGATATCTTCCTTCTTCACCCTAATCTGGTGATAACCGGATCTAAGGTCAATCTTTGAGAATACCCTAGCACCACTCAATTGGTCAAATAAGTCATCAATGCGTGGTAAGGGGTACCGGTTCTTAATAGTTACAGCATTAAGAGCCCTGTAATCAATGCACAAGCGTACAGTTCCGTCCTTCTTTGGTACAAAAAGTATGGGTGCTCCCCATGGTGAAACACTGGGCCGGATAAATCCTTTCTCCAGAAGATCGTCAACTTGTGCTTTCAACTCCACTAACTCCTTAGGTGCTAGCCGATATACCGATGAAGTGATAGGTTCGGCTCCTGGAGTTAGGTCTATTGTGAATTCTATCTCCCGATCAGGTGGTAAACCTGGAAGGTCGTCGGGAAATACATCCACAAATTCCGATATGACTCTTGGGTAACCTGAATCCTCTTCTACAGATAATACCCTAAGAGTTGGCTGGACACCTTGCTCTACAGCTCCTCGAAGGAATTCAAACTCAGGATGGCTAGGGGGTCTAAATATCACCTTTCCAAGCCGGCAATCCAGTGTCGCATGGTATTGACTTAACCAGTCCATACCAAGTACAACATCATAATCAGGCATAGAAAAGATCAGAAATTGGGCTCGCATCTCTCGGCCACAGACTACTACCGAACATGATCTACAGATATCACTAACCGGGATAATTCCACCTCCCGTGAGAATTCTCTTCATCTTCGAGAGAGGTGCGGTAGCTACTCTATGTGTGGCTACGAAGCTAGCAGCAATGAATAAATGCGAGGCTCCAGAATCAAATAAAGCTACAGCAGGAATTGAAGCTACTAATATGGTACCTGCTATCACTTCGCCTGCAGTAGCTTCCTTTGTGACTGCTAGTGCATATGCCTGTCCTCGTCCTGAGCTGGACCCCTTTGCTGACGAGCCTGCTGGAATAATGCTGCCTGAGGTGGTAGAGGTGGCCTGGCTCCTCCAGCTCTTGTTTGTGTTGCTCCTCCAGCTGGAAGAGCTGGCCTAGGTGCAGGTGGAGCTGGTCGATTTCGAACTCCCTCTCGACGCTCCGAGCAGTCCTTTGAGAAGTGTTGTTCGGATCCGCAAACCAGGCAGAGTCCCAGCTTGCGTCTACATTCTCTTTCAATATGACCTACTTTGCCGCAGTAATGACAAGTAGGTAGGTTCTTTGATGCTGCTTTCTGAGGCAGGTTCTTCTGGGGCCGTTTGGCAGAATCCCCAGGTGATGATTTGGACGGTGCTGAGGAGAATGGACGTTTCAGGCTTGACTCCCTCCGAGTAACGCGCTCCATACGACGCGCTGCAGCAAGGACGTCGGTGTATGATGTGGGCGCGACAGATCCGATTAACTTCTGGAGCTCGAACCTGAGTCCATCAAAGAACTTCTCCGCCTTCTCTTCTTCGGTAGGAATTAGAGAAGGGGCGAAGCGGCTCAGGCGAATGAATTCGGCGTTGTATTCCTCTACCGACATATTTCCCTGGATCAGGCGGTTGAATTTGTCTCGGAGTTCTGACCGAGCAACAGCAGGGATGTACATTTCCTGGAAGGAGTCTGGAGAACTCCTCCCAGGTGACTTGATCATGTCCGAGCCCTCCTTTCTTCGGACAACCACCAATGGTGCGCGTTGTCCGTCAGTTGCATCCTGACGGCAATCATCCACTTGTCCCTTGGAAGTTCAGCGGCCTCCAACTGATGCTGCGTGTTCGTAAGCCATTCATGAACTTCAGTTGGTCCTTCCTTGCCCGAGAAGGTACGGGGTTTGAGTTGACGAAAATCTGTGATAGATTCCGTCGCTGGTCGCCTATTTGGTGGATTTGCATATTCCAATGCTGCGACTATGCTGTTCCTTAGGTTCTCGGCCTCATGACGTTGGGCCTCCTGTTGGATCTGTTGTTGTGCCTGCATCATGGCGTAGAACATCTGGAACATTTGCTGTCCGTCTATTGCCTGCCCTGGGGGAAAGACAGGCACCGTAGGAGGAACTGGGGTGGAGGCGGGATGTCATCACGCCTGAACCTGGAACTGGGCTGGCCAGATTGGTTGCTCTGAGAGGATTGTCCTCTGGTATCTGGCGTCGCTCCAGCTTCACAGGTAACCACAGCTTCAAGCGGTGTACCCAAGGGGTTCTCGTCACCACTTCTGGGATCCATTACTCTGCATCAAAAGGAAACAATGAGAACGCACAGAGGAATCAAAACAGGATGCAATTCAAGCAATTAAATTGAATTCGACATAGAGTCCAAAAACGATTCAATTAATGGATGAGATCCTATAACTTATCCTATCTTATTGCAGGCATGTTCGGATCCCTAAGTTGAAACCGAACAATTTAGTTTGGACCTGCATGGGCCACCACAAAAACCATGTCACGTCCCAGACCCCAAAATATCGAGGGACTGGACACGTGGCAATGGCCAGCAGCACGCACCGATGGTCAACCCAATTTAATGGAACTATCAGGGCGCACTTAAGCTGTAAAGAAGGTCTACTACAACAAGTCACACTAATCTCATCCATAAAAGATAAATAAATAAACAAACTGCATAATGAAATAGAAATAAGTAGCAACAAATCTCAACAAGTCGGTCGGAGAAACAATCCGACATATGTCTGAATACTCTGGCTCAGTAGGCCAGGAACAAAAGAGATAAACATAAAGTAAATACTGAGTACGGGATCAGGTACTCAGGAGAAGTCTTCGGCAGTCACCTCGTCTTCAGGGTTCAGTTCTGCTCCAGTATCAAGTCAGTAATAGCTTCAGCTCCTGTCCCGTATATCTCGGGATACTGCTGCTCAGCTAAACCTGGGGACATAATCCATTCCAGGTCCTCAGGGGACATAGCAAGGTACAGAAAATACAAGCCAAATAAATAAGCAGTGCAGCAATAAGTAAATAATTGGGTAAACTATGTAACCAGCTAAGTGATATGCAACATGAGAGCAGCACTAGAACTCAGGCTGAGACCGCTACAAGCTCTGTGTCGGGGAGCCGGTAGCAGTAATAACAGGTAAAGGGTCTAGCTCTGCTGGAGAGTCTACAACCTCACAATAGTAGTGGATATATATATAAAACAGCCTGTAGCCTGTGTGTCTCTCCCCCACCCAATGTAATCACGCATATCATGACCATAACGTCTCATGTCCATGTCAGCGGGATTATAGCTAATGCAACAAGTCATATTGTCTATAAATAACATATCTCTGTCAAGTCCTGTATCCTATACAGAATCACCACGAATATCTCGGGAAGATCCTGTCTCATGAATAGTGTCAAGTGTCCTGAGTTATGATGTACTTGATAAGACAAGTACGAGAAAGTAAAGGGTCCGAAATGTCCATCTCTAGGTGACGTACCCAACACCGCGTACGGTGTTGGCACTCGACTGATAATCGGACGCTAAGTACGTCACACGGTCTTAGGTTAAGCATGTACAACAGTTATAAATAAAACAAGGAAATATGCAACAAGACTGTAAAGTTGGCAAGGTATTCTTGCCCTCTGATGTATAACTAAGCCAAGAAATATTTAGCAAAGACTGCAAGTTTTGGCGAGGTACACTTGTCTGATGTTTGGATTCCAATACGGTTCTGTTCTTGGAAAATTTTCAGAGATGTCTCCGAATGCTGAAATAAACATTACCATCATGCTCAGAAGGTGTCAAATAGCTAGAAACGCCTGTCCTTGAGTCCAATTTGGAGACAAGGGCAAAAACGGCAATTTCGGGTCAAAACGGGGTCCGCAGGTGGGCCCGCTTTGCACCGAAAAATGTGTCAGGGTCAACTGTCTCCAAATTCACCAAACTTAGTGTCAACAGGTCAAGAACGCTGATACGAACCCAACGGAACTTCCAGAATTGAATTCCGATAAGCCGATCACAAAATCGTCCGTCGAGTAGGGCCTGTGGGGCCACGCCACGCGATTTCGTCAACGTTCTCGGAATCGAACCAAACTTGGGTCACAGGGACCAGCGTATTGCTACGAGTCCGATGGCGCAAGTTTCGTTTCAATCCGACGTGTGTACACAAAGTTACAGCGCGATTCAGAAAAGTCGGATACGGGGCGATGTTCGCGGATACGCGTTGATTCGGTGTGCACGCACACCCGAATCGACTTCCGCGAAATCCCGCACGTCCGTATCAACGACGCGCACCGTATCTGTGAAGACCGCGCGCGACCAAGTCGTCCCGTTTGGCGGGGCGTACTCAGTTCCGGGGTGAAACAGGGCGTTGTTTTTCCTGTTTTTGGATCGCGGCGTGCGATCACCACAGGACGCGATGCCCCGAGCGGTTTGTCCGGACACCGGAGAGGGTCATACAGGCTACGCATTGCAATTTACGGAATTGAAAACGGGGTTACGAGCAGAAAGTTACGGGTACCTGAACAGGGCCTGAAAAACTGAAAATAAATCGTGTCCGACTCGTGTCCGACACGAGTCCTGTGTCCAACTGCGTCTAGGGTTTTGGGGTCTGTCACCGGAGCTGAGGCCGGCCGGAGGCGGGCTGGGCGGCGCTGGCGGCGGAGGGGGCCGGGGACAGCGTCGCCGGGGCTCGGGATGCGGGCGGCGCCGGCAGCGGGTCACCGGAGGCGGAGGCGAGCGGCCTGGAGTCGGGGTCGACTGCTGGGAGAAGAGGGAGGAGGAGGAAGAAGGGGGCTCGGGCTCTGGCGGCTGCGGGAGGGAGGTCGGCGCGGGCTGGGGGGTGGCCGGAGGCGAGGTCGGCGAGCTCGGGGGGGATTGCCGGTAGCGAGGTCGTCGGAGTTAGGGTTTGGGGAGGGGGAGGATGAAGGAGGCGGTAGGGGGAGGAGAGTATTTATAGGGGGAAAGAGGCGGGGGAGCGCCGGGTCGTGGCGGAGAAGGCGGAGGCAAGGGGTCGTGGGGACGTGGGGGTGAGGCCGGGCGGTTCTCCGGCGACGTGGCCGGAGAACGCGGCGGAAACCGGGGGGGGGGGGGGGGGGTCTGCGTGGGGGAGATGGGGGTAGCCGGGTCGGGTCGGACGGCGGGTTCCGGGTTGGGCGGACCCGCCCGACCCGTTAAGCTAGGGCTGGGCTGGGCTGGGCTGGGCTTCGGCCCACTGGGCCGGGCCGAAAAATGGTAAATAATAATAATAATAATAATAATAATAATAATAATTAATTAGTTTAAATAGTTTTTGAGTGTTTAAAAATAGGTTCGAGGCCCAATAAAATCCCGGAAAATTACCCTAAGTCCGGTTTTCTATTTTACACCATAAAATCATATTTTTATTACATTTTAATATTAGTTATTAGCAATTAAAAAATTATATAATCTCCAAAGCACCTATGTTAATTCTTGAAAATTTGCAGAAAAATTCCAAAAAATTGTTTTTATCAAACTGGAAATTTTAGGGTGATTACACAACTCCCCCAAATCCAACCTTCCCACACCCCCCCCCCCCCCCCCCCCCCCCCAACACATTTGATTAAGTGCATAGCATGCCTAGGGGATTCAAATCTTCTATCCAGTTTCTGGGTTCTTATGTCTCCAAGACTTTGACCTCTTGAGTCAAGGCTTGTTGACTATTTAGTGTTATCTCCAGAGTTAAAATCAGTAATGATATGAGTCGCACGAGAGAATTTGGTTCTGAGTCGAATGTAGGTTTAACGCAAGCTTGTACCTATGAGCATTGATGTTGGGCTCGCGCCTCTGGGTCTCTGGGCCTGGTCATGACATATATATCACCATTGAGAAAGGAGATTCAATCTCATCTCGTATTTTACATATGTTACAAGCAATGATCCTCAGGTATTTAAGAGCTGCTGGTCAGTCTGAAATCTGGCCTCCCAAGTTCATAAAGTGAAGGAATGTGGACTTCCCCAGCTGTAGAGCTGTTTAACCCATAACTGTTGGTTTCATGTATAGGGTCGAATTGTTGTAATAAAATTATAATGGCTGGATATTTAGCCTAGATTTCTAGGTTAAATATTTATCCGATTATCTATAAAAAAAATTATAGGGTCTAATTAGGTTAACAATGCTCATTGATGGAACCTATAAGATTAGACATGACATAAGGTGTGACATGGATACGGCACTGACTTTTTGAGTATCCATGCTTTC